>JAOBRD020325431.1:0-21332 GCA_027575215.2 Hydrozoanthus sils | reverse complement strand
GGGGGTTGCAGTGTTTCCATAATATTATATTGACTACAACACAGGTATGTGCTCCTGTTTAGAGTATGGTTTTCAGACCATCCAGTCAAGAACACTGGGTATAAATCACAGAAATTTTCTAGATTAGGATAAAACTAAAAAACTTTGCAATATTTAAAATCTGTTAGTACAGAGTGCATCAATTCAAAATGGGTTGAATTGTTACTGGGGGAGGGGTTGCTAGTTTGTAACAGGGTTAGGTTAGTGAAGCTTCAGCAGTACCCCCACCCCCCCCTCCCTCCCTCCCTTGGGAGCCTACTGTAATTCTAACCTACCTGATGAATATATCCAATAGCACTTTCTCTCATCCAGGTTGGATCGAGAGATTTGATATCAAGACCATCAAGTTTAATAGAGCCTTCTTGTACTTCATAGAACCTTTCAAGTAATGCTGCAACAGTTGACTTACCTGTAGATTAATTACAAGGATTTTTCCCATTTGTTTATTTTTCACTTATATTGTACTAGGAAGTTTTGTATTACAAAGGAAGCTCCAAAAAATTGTCAATCACTATTATCATTATCATTCTAATTAATACTATAAAAATAATAATTATTACTATTATCATTGTTATTGTAATTATTGTAATTATAATTATCTGTATTTTTCCATTCCACTATCATAATCATTGTTATCATTATATCATTATTATAATCATAATTATTACCATTATTATTTTAATTAGAATTATTATCTTTATTATCGATATTTATTTTTTCTTTATCATTATCATAATTATTACCTTATTATTGATAATTATTATCATAATTATTACTATCATTATTATTTTTATTATTAATATTATTATTTTTTGTGAAAACTGACTTGCACTTACTTAAAACTACCACTTGCTTTACAAAGTAACTGATAAAAAGAAATTAGGCAACTAGTTATGTTTCTAGCTACCAGCTGTAATGGACAAATAGACTGAAATGTATCTGAAAGAATTCCACAATCTTAGCAAGTTGCAGTCGTATTTCAAGCTGGAGAAATAATTTGTGTCCATACCTGCTCCACTAGGGCCACAAAGGGCCACTATTTTACCAGCTGGGATTGTCAAGGAGAAATTTCTCAAAACTGTTTGATCTTTTCTTGTGGGGTATGCAAATGTAACATCCTCAAATGTGATATTTCCTCTTATGTCATCATGAGGGAGGCGTTGTCCTCCAGATATTGGAATCTTTGGCTGAACAAGCAAGTACTCAAATACTCTGGCACCAGCACTTAGCCCTCGTACTGTTTGACCAAACAGGATAGAGACATTGGCCAGAGACCTAACAGGGATGTTTTAAAAAACAGGCAAAGAAAGTATTCACTATAAAATAAGTTCTATAGTTCTGAACTATATTAATTTTTGTTTAATATGACCCACTTTTCTTTGTTATTTTTTTTTGTTCTTGCTCTGCTTCAATTTTCTAGCCACAGTGAAAGAAAATTCAACCTTGTTCACGAGGCGATTTCCTTTAACTCCCCATTGAGAGAAAGGGAGGAAAAAGAAAGGGCCCTGGGAACAAGAATCTTAGGTCAAAAGATTGATGTGAAAATTAATTGACCAGACATGTTAAGATGATAGATGCAAGTATTGCTAAATCAAAACTCTACCCTGGTGAAGACCTTGTTAATATTAATTCTAGGTCTGGAGAACTTAGCCAATTGTCCCTTAAAAAATTAAAGTCTAGGGCTGCAAACTATGGCTTGTTTCTAAATCTCACCATTGTTTTTTTTCATGTCTTGTCAGGTCTCATATTTTATATTTTTTTCTCTGTCTCGCAGTCTCGGATTTCTTCACAAAATGGCTAGTTGCAATTAACTTTAAACTACATTTCCCTTGACCAAAAAACAAAACAGCTGAACATTATTAGAAGTCTATTATGGAATACCTCTGCACTGTCTGTGTGGCTACAAGAAAACTCATTAAGTCACCAGGTTTAATCTCATTGGTTGCGAGAAGAGATCCTCCAGCATACAACACCACCAACACCAGACCATTTATGGCCAGGTTAGCAAGGCCCTGAAATGCACCAATACCAACTCCAAGTAGTTCATTCATAGCTTTTGACTTTTCAACTTCTTCAGAAAAAAGCCTGAGTAGAAGTCATAACAAAGATACACATATTATTATAAATTTTATTTTTTGCCATTGACTTTCAGCACTACTTATTAATTATTATTTAACATATTAATTATATATTACCTATTGGATTAAAATACATATAACAATACATCTATACATATGTGTAAATGAAAGATTTTGGGGAGAATTTTCAATATTGGTTTGCCATCTGTCTGATTACAAAATTTAAAGGCATTAACTACAACAGAAAAGGTACAAAAAATGACATAACAATGTACATTTAAAAACTGTCTGTAACTTATTCAAAATTAAATCTAAAGTTTTCTAATTCGAAACTGGATGATACTAACAGTAACTTAAAGTTAAAATCTAAAAAAAACAACTATTATTATAATGCTAGTTAATTATAGATCTAGTATTATCATAATCTATATCAGATACTTAAAAAATTATAAATTAACTATCTTGTAATGGAGTTGCAAAAATATCTGTTGCAAACTCTATTGTGGTTCAATCTAGACCCCATCCCATGAACCACAAAAGACATCTGCAATAGAGGCTTTTTTCAAAAAAACTTTATGTGAGGTTTAAATCAAATAAGTAAGAATTTAAGCTTTACATGAACACAAACTGTGAAAAAAATAATTTCATCTGAAAGAAACTTCCTTTAATAAAGACAGTACAGTCCTTTAAACAAAATAAAATTAAGATATCATCATAGAGATCAAACTCACTTAGTCTCCTTGTCCTCCATGGCAAAAGCCCGCACAGTTCGGACATTTCCAAGAGCTTCATTAGCAATAGCTGTTGCCTTGGCAACTTGTTCTTGTGCAGCTCGAGACAGTTTTCTCAGTCCAGAACCCATTAGTGTCCCAGTGATAACAACAAGTGGCAACAGAGCAACAAGCAAACTTGTCAGTTTGGGTGAGATGAAATAAAGTGACACCACACAGCCAATGGTTTGAGTGGTACTCTTCAAACCCTGCGATACCACTTGCTTGAATGCACTCTTGAAGTCTTGCACATCAGCAGTTAATCTAAAATCGATGTGAAACATAAATATACAGAGGTTTTGAACATTATTTTCTTGAATTCCATTTAAAAACATAAAACATTAGAAACAAAATAGCAACCGTAATACTAATAATAGCTGAACTGAGTCACTTTAATATTGGAAACGATAAGAAAATCACTTTATCTCATACTTAGTTTGATATTTACAATTATAGTAGATCAATGAAATATAGAGCGTATCAGATCAATCACACATGGTGGTATAAAAAACAGCCAATTACAATGCACACTTTCCATATCATAACATGTGATATAACACTTTTCCCGCCATTGAAACAATTTGTCAATCTACTTTGTTGATGATTAAGAAAATCTCACAAAGTATGTGATAAAAAAATTACATGGCTGCTTGAAGATACTAATTTTATCTTCTTGTGATGAAAATATCTCAGCTCACTTGCAAGATATTTTTTTAACACTCGAAGATAAAATTTGCATCTCTGTACAGCCATGTTATATCTTCTCAATATAACTACATTGTATCATGTTCTAGTCTTTGATCTTCTTTCCCACATTTTCTGTTATTAATTTCTTGTCTTCCTGTCTTCTTCGTGCTCCCCTCTAAATAATGAATTGGTATTCACCTGAAGAGGAAAGGATTACCGAAAGCTTGTGAAGACAGGAAGACAAGAAACTATAGAAAATGTGGGAAAGAAGACCTACAGCTAGAAGATGATACAACCTACTATGATGGCCCAGATCAAGACTAATTTTATTGATTAGAGCCACTAGTCAATAGTCTATGTTCTCCTGTCTCGGCAAGTTTTTGGCAGTCCTGCCCTCTTCAGGTGAGTACAGCTGCAAGTATTCATCCAGAACACTAATTTTGTATAGACACCAGATAGGACATTGGGCTAATATATTACTGTGCATGTTCATCTGAAGAAGACAGGATTACCGAAAGCTTATGAAAACAGGAAGACAAGAGTTAAACTGTAGAAAATGTAAGAAAGATGACTAATGGCTAGAACATGATATATTACCATAATGGCACAAATCAAGACTCTAGTAAAAAAAAGCTACTACGATGTGGCTATATCATACTGTGTTTGTCAGGTTACTAATAGTTGTTTGCTAAATAGTCATGAGACAGACAGTAAGGAACCATGCATGATCATCATGATAGCTATTCTATAAGCAGCCAATTCAAAGAGTTCAAAATAAGTGGCGTCATTAATTCAAATTAAGTATTCCAATGGTCACACTAGATTTGAATCTAAAACTGAGTTTAAAAACTGGTATTTGTCATTATTTGATAGATAGGTTTTGGGACAAGTTTCTGTTGTGCAATCCTCTCACTGATTTGCATCACTACTTAAAAATTAACTTCTGTTAACTTACTTAAGTTAGTTTTTATGCAGTGAAGCAAAGCCACATGAGGATTGCATGACAGAAACTTGTCTGAAAAACCCATCTAAATGATGATAAATACCAAAATTTACACACTCTGTCTCAGGTAAGTAAAATACCTCTATTTTACCATCTTAATCATGTATTCTGGGTAGCATTTGTCAAAAAAGAAAACAATTCTGGTTGATTTTTAAACTCAGTTTTAGACTCAAATCTAGAGTGACAATTGGAAATCTAAATTGAATTAATTACGTCACTTATTTCGAACTTTTCGAATTGGCTGTCTGTAGTTATGTAGGAATGAAAACCACAATGTGCATGAATATGACATCTTACCTGTTTACCAGTTCTCCAGTCTTGTGTTCATCAAAAAATGCAATATCCTGTCGTATCAAAGATGCAAAAAGAGCACCTCGCACCCTGGCAGCAAATCTCTCACCAAGGCATGAGAGCAGGGAAATGTACACAAATGTAAAACCTGATTGCATAGCATACACTGATAGGAGCTTCAAGGCAGGTAGTCGCAATAATTGGAAATAATCGTTTGCATGTTCACCAGTCGTTAGACTTGACACAACATTCACAAGCTCACCAACCAGAAGAGGTAACTGTATATTTACTATAGCAACAGTGAAAGCACTTAAACTTGCTAAGACCAGAAGCCACAGATCTGGCCATAAGAATTTGAAAAACTCAGTAAAACTGAATTTTGGTGCAGGGATTTTGCTTTTATCTTTATTTTCATCTTTCCTATGTTTTGAATGATGTGATGAGCTCTTATGGCTAAGTTTGAGCCCACAGTATGCCGAGGAAAGTTTATATCTGAAGACAAATCCACCAACACATGCAACTCCAGCAAACGCCAGTGGGTGCAATGAAAATGACACATACTTCTTTAGGTAGGTTGTAAGGTCTTGGAAAACACATCTCCCTGAGGTCTGTGCCACAGTTAACTTTAATGGTAATGAAGTGGTTACCCTTTTTACAGGAGGTAAAAATGATCTGAAACAAAATTAAGGTCACACTCAACTCAGTGTAAGAGAAACTTGAGAATGGAAAAACCCAAATTTCCCCAAACAGAAATCAAACCCACACTTGTCTTGGGTTGGTTCGTTCTCTCTCTGCCACCATAGTCGGCTCAGTATCTTAGTGGTTAGAGCACCTTCCATGTGATCAGGGTGTTGTGGGTTCAATTCCCGTTCGAGGCAGTTTGGGTTTTTTCCAGTTTTCTTTCTCAGTTTCTTTTACACTTGCCTTTGGTTCATTACAGTATGTTAAAGTATGACCTCTCTGAAGATGATGACATTGAACGAAACATGCATATAATTCCAGAATTAATTAATATATCAAAATTTGTGACAATTTGTACTACTCCGTACAAGGTCACACATGCTTTACTGATAAGATTAAGGACTTTAGCCGCTTTGTTGGCAACGCGATATAAACAAAATATATAACAATCTTTAACACGTTAACAATTGTTTTGTTGATATTTTTCTTTGATCTATTATTGATCAAGGTTAAAAAAACTAGCTATCAAAGTCGCAAAAGCGGACCTCTCACGTCTCCGATTTTCAACTTAATTTCCCGCTTTCTCGATGAACTTTAATCTTCTCCCAGCAAACACGTTCATTACTCAATTTTGAAAATTGACAATAAAAAGTGAACTTCCCTAAATCCATGATCAAGTTGTGTTTCATGTTTCAAACAGAAAGTTTTCGGCTCTTTTCATGTTTAGTTTACGACTGCCGCTGGAAACCACAGTGAATGATTACATGCTTTATTGAACCTCAAGGTTTTCCCTAAAACTTCCAGGTTTTCTTCCCTCTCAAAACCGAAATCTCCAGGTTTTTTATCTGAAGGGGTTTATGAGAACTAGAGGTCTGGATAGATCTTGTATTTTATATATAATAGTAATTAAATTACAGAACGTTTTGTACCTGCTGGAAAACCTGTAAAATGTTACACAACTTCCCCGTTGTTGCAATGTTCGAAATACCGTTGACATGCCTGCCAAAAAATACATGACTTCTGAACACTGTAGTTCAGCAATACTGAACGTTTACTCTAGTAACAATGATGTGAATTTCTGCCGCCATTTTGAAATACTTGGTAACCGAGCGCTTTTTCTGAAAGGGTTGGAAAGGGGGGGTGGGGAGGGGCGAGAGGGGGCGGCCGCGGGGGGAAAAAGGAATTCTACACCCTTTTCTCCTAAATTCACATATCAGGAACGTTGGCATGGCAGCTTAGCGTCTGGCCGGTAATTAAGATGAAATTATTTAGCGAAGCGTGCAGGACATCTGCTAACTTTAAAGGACATGGGAAACGCTGTAAAACTGCCGATAAAATCTCATTACGAATTCAGAATCGTCCAAGTAGAAAACCAAAGAACCGTATACTTATTGAAACACCTATTCAAGTTCAATCTGATCTCAGAAATGTGGATAGAAGTCCCCCTGGGAGTTCACATTATGTTCCTTCGCTTTGTTATCCAACACCATGTCTCTGGCTCCAAAAATTGATGAAACCAATTGTACAGTTAACAGCATTGAACCTGATTTCGCCTTTTTTGCCGAGGCCTGGCCATTTATAGGCAAGACCGTGTTAATGATCCGCATAGGGGCGTTTTTGTACATGTACATTAAAGAATCTATCAAGTGCAAAGTTTTGTCCAAGCTCTATCACATTGATCATGAGACCAAAACGATTGCCACGTGGTTCTTCTAATATCATCGTTGGAGTTGTCTATCAACCGCCCGATGCCAATGACTTCACCATGAAAGACTACCTAACAACATCTCTGGAAATACCACAACAGTGCAATCATTATAGCTGGAGACTTTAATAAAACACTCCTACCTCTGTTTAAGACGGCCGCTAGATCCTTTCAACCCAAACCCATGGTTGATTTCCCTACAAGGGGGCAGTGGACATGGACCAAATATTCACAAATATGTCTGAGTTCTACTCTTGTCCCAGCATGCTGTCTGCATTCGGCCTCTCCGATCGTTTAACGATTTTCATGAGTGCAGGAACTCGAAAAAGATCGACCAAACCTGTACAGAAGACCATCAAGACGAGAGACAAGAGACCAAGTAAAGTGGCGAGTACGGGTCGTTTTCTACTCCAAATTCCTTGTTCTGACCTATTATCTAATCTGCAGTCAAGTGAGGAGAAGCTCCAAATGTTCCAGGAAATCATCAACCTTGGATTGGACGTTATTACGCCCAAACGTTCTGTGAGAGTCCATGAAACCGATCGCTCATGGATAACAGCTCAACTTAAGGGTCTTATCACTCGCCGCCAGAAAGCTCTTGCCACCAATAATGACTCACTTTACAAGATTTTACGAAATAGAGTTAATCGGGAACGTAAGCGATGTCGCAAAGCGTATTACAAAACCAAAGTCAAGAACTTGAGCGATACTAAGCCTCATGCTTGATGGCGGGAAGTCAAACAGTTATGCGGTACAACCAAACGAGCTGGGCGTGATCTATCATCCATACTCGACGCCAACCTTGCCTATCACGGAGCTGTTTTGGCGGGAAAGGTCAGTGAAGCGTTCGTTGGCGTGGCGAAAGACTATGTGTCTCTCTCAGATTGTACATACGTCCTTAACTGTGATGACCAACCAATATTCGTTAAAGAGCATTCAGTCGCTTAGTAACTTTGAGCTGTGCGTTCTTCCTCATCAGGTGGTCCAGACAATCTACCCAATTGGTTGCTTAACGAATACGCCGACATCTTAGCTGCACCAGTTACCGACGTCATCAACTCCTCTTTTGCTGAATGTAAAGTTTCTCGAGTCTGGAAGCTTGCCAACATCCGTCCACTTCCCAAGGCTACCACAGTTTGCAACTTCAACAAAGACTTAAGCCCATGCTAACTTACGTCAACACTATCTAAGATCGCTGAATCCTTCATCATTGAAAAGTTCTTAAAACCATCTGTATTATCTTCTATTGATCCCAACCAATTTGGCTTTATTCCTGGCTCCTCCACAATCCTTGCTCTGGTTAATGCTCCATCATTGGCTCAGCACAACCGACAAAACCGGATGGTCTGTAAGAACTGCCTTAGCCTTTGACCTGGTCGGCTATAAGACGCTAGTCGCAAGAGAGTTTATCAAAAAATCGAGAGAATTTATCAAAAAATCTATTAGAGAACATTGTCAACACATCAGACCACAAACTGGCTTCACTGCTCCCTCCAAAGGCTTCATGCACCAAACAACTTCGCAGGACGAGATGTTTTAAAATCCAACATATTAGAACAAATCGTTTTGAAAAATCTTTTATTATCAATTTTGCTAAGGAACGTTTTATAAAAAAAATGTAAATTACACGTAATTCAGCCTTTAGCTGCGAGGTGTTTTAATACAATAAAACATTATTATAAGAATCAAAATTTGAACAACGACAAACAATATCAACAAAAAGAATGAAAACAGTATTAATTGAATGTCATTGTCTCGGCTTTAAAACTTTTCAAATATTGGATATTCATTTTCCACTACCGTAAATCCTCGAATAAGCACCGCACCTAGGCTGACCAACTTAATAATGCCGCCCTTGAATAAGTGCCGCGGCAAGGACGTTGAAGATAACAGTTGACTTCGAATTCCTTAACACCAAGCTGCCAAGATAAATCGCGTTTGATCTTTACGTTTGATAATTTTGATGGGACAAAACACAATGCCTAATGTTCACGCAAACTCCAAAATTTTGCGAGTATTTATGACTGTTAATGCTTCGCGTTAATGTTATTCTTTTTTGAAAACTGGTTAAGTAATAAACATTTGTACAACTATAAAAAGTGTGTGTCTCCCTTCGTTCTCTAACGTTATACTTTGCGATGCACTTGTTTTAAACAAAATATCTCCGTGAAATTAGAGTCACAGCACTTAATCGATGATTTACGGTGGTCATAAAAGCAATTGACGGGAAAGAAAAAAAGTTATTTTCAAAGACATGCACGTTAAAAGAAGCAACATAACATTATATATAGGATGGACGATTTGGAGCTAAATTATGGTCGGTGGGGTGACCAGAACCACGGTAAATATTTTCAGATTTCAGTTATCTTCAAGATAAAAGGAGGGAAGTTATATTTCCATTCCATTATTTCTACTTTAACGGGTTCGCAACGTTCTGTTTGTTTATAGTAGGGACCTTTAGCAACGAGGACGCCAACAACCACGACGACGGCTTTCAAACAATACATTTCTTGCTTTCCCTTTTCGACCTTGTGTGGCTCGTTTGCCCTCTCTTTTGTCCTAATGGCGCTTTTGTGACTTGAGAACATTTTCTGTTTATCGTTTCCGTAGTTGCATGCGCAAGAACACCAAAACTAAGCTTCTCACGCTGTAATGTTGAAGACAACGGCGTGCAGGTGACCAGCACCACAGTGCATTCCTACGTGCAGCTATTGTATTCACTATTGTTTTCTGCCGCCATCGTCTGCGTTGGCGCCCTCGTTGCTAAAGGTTCTTAATGTTGGTTTCCAAATACGGCTATCATCAGCTCTAAAATGTGTCCGGTTGTGCAGACTTGACAATTGGTCTTTCGGCCGTGATTCTTGAGAATTTTCGGAGCAACTTTAGAATACGCCGGCACAATTTTAAGTATCTAAATCAACCTGGTCCGCGGTCTGCGGTACGCAGTTGAGTAAAGGCATATAAATCAAGCTGGTCCGTGGTCCGCAGTTGAGTAAAGGCATATAAATCAAGCTGGTCCGCGGTCCATGGTCTGCAGTTGAGTAAAGGCATATAAATCAAGCTGGTCCGCAGTCCGCAGTTGAGTAAAGGCATATAAATCAAGCTGGTCCGCGGTCCGCAATTGAGTAAAGGCATATAAATCAAGCTGGTCCGCGGTCCGCAGTTGAGTAAAGGCATATAAATCAAGCTGGTCCGCGGTCCGCAGTTGAGTAAAGGCATATAAATCAAGCTGGTCCGCAGTCCGCGGTCCGCAGTTGAGTAAAGGCATACAAATCAAGCTGGTCCGCGGTCCATTATCCGCAGTTGAGTAAAGGCATATAAATTAAGCTGGTCCGCGGTCTGTGGTCCGCAGTTGAGTAAAGGCATATAAATCAAGCTGGTCCGCGGTCCGTGGTCCGCAGTTGAATAAAGGCATAAAAATCAAGCTGGTCCGCGGTCGAGTAAAGGCATATAAATCAAGCTGGTCCGCGGTCTGCAGTTGAGTAAAGACATATAAATCAAGCTGGTCCGTGGTCCGCAGTTGAGTAAAGGCATATAAATCAAGCTGGTCCGCGATCCGCAGTTGAGTAATTCTCAAAAGTACACCAAATATACAAAAATATAACGCTTATCCCAGCCCTAACCATTACTCCTAATCCTAACAGTGATTTCGAGAACAAACATAATATATGTAGATACTGCGAATATTATATTTGTGCGTACCTTTTAGTGTTTTCATTCTAACTAATCATTCATAAACAAGATGAATAAATTATTGTGACTTCACTGCGGACCGCGGACCATCAGTTGATAAGGGTGTTCGTTTAGTGCCGGGGTATTCTAAAGTCTAGCCGAGTTTTCGATTTTCATATAGCTGGTCAAAATCTCACTTCCCACTTCCTATTCTATTAATTTGCTAATGCGTTGCAAAACTTCGCAAAGTTTGTTTTTAATTTGCGCCACGTTTGAAAATCAGTACGAAAGCGTATAATTCGGGTTATCAAGCCATCTAGAAGATCGATCATAATATACTTTGGCAATGGCTCCCTTATAATCTGCATGCACGAGTCTTCCATATGTTCAAGCCTCTTTATCATTAATTCCTTTTCATTATCAGGTGTGATTCTCTCATACATTTCGTGACTTGCAAACTCCCTCAATGGGAGCTCTTTCGCCTTCTCAATGAAAATTTTGAGCCCATATCAATAAATTCAAAGCTTCTGCTTTTGATTTTTCGCCCGCTAGCAGATAGTTTTCGCAACGTTTCGTTAATTCTACCATCTGGTGCTCTTCAGCAAGCGGCAACAGGAAGTAAACGCTGGTTTCGTCTACTTCCTTGGAATGAGGGTAAATCACCAACAGCAATCGTTCCTGCTTTTAGAGATTCCTCCATTTATCGTTTCTGCTTTTAGAGATGCCGCCTTTTATCGTTCCTGCTTTTAGAGATTCTGCCTTTTATCGTTCCTGCTTTTAGAGATTCCGTCTTTTATCGTTCCTGCTTTTTCCGTTCCCCGATTCCCGTTCCCAGATTCCCCGTTCCTCTTCTAGTACTAGCCGCAGGTCAACTTCTCACTTCCCACCCTCGCTTCCCACTTCCTATTCTATTAATTTGCCAATGCCTTGCAAAACTTTGCAAAGTTTCACTTTAAGTTGCTCCGCGTTACAAAATCGATATTGGCTCGAAAGCGTATAATTCGGGTTATCAAGCCATCTAGAAGATTGATCATAATATTTTTGGGCAATGGACTCCATTATAATCTGCACGCACGAGTCTTCCATATGTTGAAGCCTCTTTATCAATAATTTCTTTTCATTCTCAGGTGTGATTCTCTCATACATTTCGTGACTTGCCAACTCAATCCATGTGAGCTCTTTCGCCTTCTCAATGCACTGCTCTCGAAGGGTTTCAAGATGAAAATTTTGAGCCCATATCAATAAATTCAAAGCTTCTGCTTTTGATTTCTCGCCCGCTAGCAGATAGTTTTCGCAACGTTTGGTTAGTTCTACCATTTGATACTCTTCAGCAAGCGGCAACAGGAAGTAAACGCTGGTTTCGTCTACTTCCTTGGAATGAGGGTAAATCGCCAGCAGCAATTCTTTGATTTGATTTGCTTTCTTACCGGGTAGCCGAATCTCTGATTTGTTCGACTCAGCAAATTCTGAATTGAACATTCTTTCAAACACCGGCGAACACAATGAAAGGATTAAGCGATGAACGTGAAACTTTTCTTCTTCCACGAGGAAAACAACATCACTCATATTCCACTGCTCAGAGAAGTTGTAGATGGGTTCCCTATCTCTTTTTGTCACCGATCGATTCGCAGGCACCGATTCCAATTTTCTTGCCATCTCTAATTTTTTTTGCGTTCCAATAATCAATCGCACAAAATCCTCGTTTTTATTTTTATTCGACTATAAAATTTTATTGATTTATCATCTCTGTTGATTCCAGGGTAGTATGGTAAATAGGAACGCGGGCGCACTAACCATCCGCCTTCGCTAATCGATGAAAAAACATGGCGGACTGATAGCGTTTCGATGTTGTCAAAGAATTCAAGCTGTATGTTTAGTGTTGGGAAATCAATTTACGTCAATTTTTTTGAGAACGGAATTGTTAATGCTAGAAGTTTTATATGGCAGACCAAGAATCTTCAGAGAAGAAAGAAGCGGACGATCCAGGATCTCAGAGATCAACATCTGATATAAATACGAGAGGGCTACATTCGTTGGAAATGATCGCTTTGGGAGCTTCAGAAGATATTGATGCATCTAGTAATCAAGAAGAAAATATTTCCAAAAGTCCTGTAGTGTCGAACGGCTTGGCGCAAGAAGTACAGCAGTATTCTGCATCAACGACTGTTATTACAGACATTGGAGGGAAGTCGTTATTGAATTCCCCATTCCCTGTTCGAGGAATCGTAGTTATAAACGAGGGAGTGGAACAGTTTCAAGCAAATGAAGCTGAAAATAATAAGCCACACGAATCTGACCAGGTGCAGTCAAACGCTGAAGCAGAAGCCGACCATGAGAGTGTTGCTTGTACAGATATTGAAACTGCATGTGTTGCTGGAACTACACTTACTGCGAGTGTTATGGCAAACGAGCAACTAACACAGAGCATGGAACCAAGTTATGTGGTCATTGAGCAAGTTGCCCTAGAGCAGCTCAATCAGCTCATTGCAGCTGCGCAAAATACCCCAACAGTTATCGAACAAAGCATTGCATTGACAAACTCAGTTGTTGAACCAACAACAGCTAGCCAAACAAACACAACTTCCTGTCTATCTACCCAAGACTCATCTACGTCTATAGCAAGTTCTTCTGGAGAGCCAGAAAGTAAAGAAGCAGAACCAAATGAGACACTGATTGATCAAGACTTCCTCAGTTTGGACGACACTGAAGATGTTGAATTAGATACAAAGGCTTTAGCAGCTCAGCTGACAGCAGAATTAAAACGCTATTCAATCCCTCAAGCTGTGTTTGCAAAAAAGGTGCTCCATCGATCCCAAGGAACTTTAAGTGATATCCTAAGAAAGCCCAAGCCTTGGAGTGAATTAAAAGGTGGTCGGGAAATTTTTAAACGGATGAAACAGTGGCTTGACTTGCCTGAAATAAAAAGAATTCCACAACTTCGAACAGAGGGTATGGACATTGTTTAAGAAATAATGTCATCATGTTCCTGTACTTATGCTTGTGTTAATGTTAAGGGAAGCCACATATATCAATTTATTCCACAAAAAAGGCCATTCTGATGCTTAGAGGTGGGAGGGAGGAAGGGGGGGTTCATGGTTGTGGCATTTCTTAGAGGGAAAACAAGCAAAAATTAATAGTTTGGCAAATTATTTGAGAGACAAAAATGAAAACTATGTAGAAACATAAAATGTTATCCATACATAATCTACTTATAGCAGAAATATTGTTTTTCAGATAAAAGTCAATTTTAGGCTAAATATACATCCATGTACTCATTAAGTCTAGTTGCAAAATCAGATGTGCAGTTAATTAATATGCATCATTATGCATGGCTTCCCTAACAGGGGTGTAAAAATTTGTGAAAAAAATGGGAAAGCCCTTGGGTTTGATCAGTGAAATATTTTTTGTAACTGAAGATTACCTTCCTGTTGTAAAACTTCAGAAGATCATTTTGATTATATATCATGACATTTGATGTATAGTAGTCTGATGAAAAACCAAATTAATTTCAAAAATTATTTTTCTACTTTTTGGAAAAGCCTGGTTTTGGGGCTTTTCAAGGTGGCTTTGCTTAAGTCTATTATTAAAGCAATATACCAGATAATGTTAAACTATTTGGTTAAACACCATTGAAAAATGGAAATATTGAATTTTTCAGAGTAGAGTTGTTGCGACAAAGATTTTTTAAACCAGTCCACCAATTCAATTTCTTCCGACCACTCTATTTTTAATTTTAAAGCATTTGTTTTATTGCTCATAAAGCCAAAGAAATGCAGTTGTTACTTATTTATTGGTACTCTTAATCCCATGGGATAAGTGAAAGTGTTGCAATTAATTAGCCTTAAATTTGTTGTTTCTGACCCTTTTGTCCTTTTTTAACTTTTTCTCAAACTAGTTCATTGTCTTTGTTTCCTTTTGATTTTTACCTACCTATGTCATTGGGATATAACTTTTTGCATTGAAGTATAACAACCTAAATTCTTATCTATCACATGCTGTACTTCACTCTGGAAGGTGGGGGGTAGGGATACATCGGAATTGAAAGGGTAGGGATTACCATTGGAAAAGTCCCCAAAATACCCTAAAAAATACCGAGGGATAAAAATTCTCACTCTAAAAAATACCTCTCAGTTTTAAAATTACCCTAAAAAATACCAATTGAAAGCTGAATATTTTCCTGTTATGTTGTGCTGAATGTGATATGTAGCAAACAAAGGTGCACATGTAACACTGGATGTTCGCCAAAGGACTTTTGTCTTAACTTCTTATCAGTGCACACCTTTGCTAAAACACAGGACTACAAGCAGTCCAATAGCTTGGTGTTTTTAAACCCTAAAAAAATACCAGGCTCTTGGTTTAACACAGGGATCCTTTTAACAACCCCTAAAATTTTAACTCCTAAAAAATATGACAGTCATACCAACCACCCTAATATAGGGAGTATCCCCCCGAGACTTCATTGAAGGACTACAGTCCAAATCACCAGTATCTTCCACCTGGTACAGCTTGAAATATTTACCATACTGTTTCCATAGAAATGTTGATGCAACATCTGTGTATCTAGACTTTATCACATCGTTAAAATATAGTAATTACAGTATTAGATGATACAATGGGTAAATACTGTTGAAGAATTGGTGTAGTTGTCAAAAGCTTCTTTCTCAGAAGAAACTTTTGAGTCCCTGTTGGGAACTGAACCCATGATTACTGGTCAGACACTCTACCCACTGAGCTCTTATGAGGGCACTTATCTTGGTTCTGTGATGGAATACTGGGTATATGTCCTGCTAACTGCTAGGCTCAATATATCCATATGGTAAATTGATAGATGATGCTATAAATTTATCAGCTTGGATAAATACTGTGGATGAATTATTCTTGTTGTCAAGAGCTTCTTTTTCTCAGAAGAAAAGTGTATTTTATGGTTACTTTCAAGTTAAGTGACCTGTTTCCATGTTAGTTCCTGTAGTTCAGTGGGTAGAGCATCTGGTAATCTGAGGGTTATCAGTTTGATTCCTGTTAGTGACTCAGAAGCTTTTTCTACTGAGAAAAAGAAGCTTGTGACAAGAAGACTTGCAATTCCTCCATAGTTATTACAGTATTGTTGTTGTTTTGATGTGCTCTAATAATAACTGTAAAATCTCTTTTAAGCCTCTGTTGGAACTCAGCTTGTTTAATTTCAGATCTTCTAGAGAAAGAAAAAATTACTAGATAGAAAAGAGAAATGTTACAATATGTTAGGATATAAAGGATATATAGCAGATTATTGTTTTTCGTAAAAGAAAATAAATGAATTCTTTGCTTTGCAGCTGCAAAGGAACTAGATTCAACTAGAATAAGAAGGAATGCCGAAGAAGAAACATTGGAACCCCCAACAAAAAAAGCTCGACGGCAGTTTACAGATTCCCAAAAACGAGCCTTGTTTGCTATATTCAAAGAAACGAAAAAACCTTCCAGAGAAATGCAGATTGCTATCGCAGAAGAACTTGGCCTAGAACGAAATACAGTGTCAAATTTCTTCATGAATGCGAGAAGACGTCATACTGATGTATGAGGGGTTGTTGGTGTCTTGCATAGGTTCAAAGATCTTTTGTATACTTTTTTGCACCACTGCTTAACAGCTTTGCCTTTTTTTACTCTTAAAAGTGTGCAGTGAACAACTGCCGTTCTCTTTTACTTTTACAAACTCATATGGCTTCCGTGAACTAAAAATGCAACCAGAGATCTACAAGCCTCCTTTTCTGCTTTAGATCAGAGCTTTTAAAAGCTGCTTTAAATTAACTTCTATTTCGATGTACTAATTAGGTCTCCTCCCCCCCTCGCCCCTCCCCCCTCTGTTAATTCATTGGAAGAACACATGGGTGTGTGAAGATCAGTCAAACTTACAACCATTTTTGTATAATATAAGCCCTGTGCAAAAGTAAAGTTTTTGCACAAGCTTGATCATATTTTTCTCAAACACATAAGCACTTCTCAAAGTGTTTAACCTTTAGCCAAATTATAAACACTGTTCAAAACTATATATTTGTAAATTAGGTTGCTTCAAAGGTGTCTGAAAATTATGTTAGATAGAACTTGGATTTACTCCAAGAAGTGCAAAACAAAACATAGTCAGTGTTTCAATTTTGTAGTTACAAATAGCATTTTGTATTTTAACTTAATATGTGTTGTTGTTCAAGTTGGGTCAGTAATTAAAATTGACGTATAAACTTCAACCTTTCAAACCTCTTTTCCTAAAAGGATTAGACTAAAAATTAATTTGCCAGGGGATTTATCATTACTACAATTATTATTGTTGTTAACCCAAGTTGCTAATGATGTGCTTAAGGTGTTTTGGAAGTTGGTGCACTCACCGCCATCCTTCCCTGTAAAGTGACCGGGCATTTGTTTTGCTCTTCTCAAAAAGCTTTGTTCGTGAATGTCGAATGCTTCATTTCAGCCGCTCAGTAGCGTAGTGGTTGGTTTTTAGGAAAGAGATCAAGTGCTGCCGTGTTAAAAAGAAAGACCAAGTCTTTGCTCACGTTCAGCATCATGGCGGCTGGCTCGATTGACGCATGGTTTCTCTCCTAAAAAAACAACTGCCACGCAGGCTAACACCTTAAAAAAAGCATTTGACTAAGGGGCCGTCGGAAAATCGATTCCGTCCCGCTTAACGTCAATTGGACGTTAAGAGGGGGGTAAGGGGGCAAGGGAGTTGACGTGGACGTTATGGAAAAAGGCTTGAAATAATATAAAAAAATGAATAAAAGAGCATATGAAATTGAGCTTAGAATTTCAATTCAATACAATTTAAATGACATGAAGGTACGTTTATATCGATACTTTCTGCAATAATTTTGTTGAATGTTTACATTTGTGTATGATGAAAGCGCTTTATAGCGACCACTCACGGCAGAGAAACAACATTTCATGTCGTGTACCAAATTCGTAACACTATTATAAATAGTACCATAAATGAAAGATAGAATACAAAAAAACAATAGTGGACGTTAAGGGTAGGGGGGTAAGACCTTAACGTCCAATTGACGTTAAGCGGGACGGAATCGATTTTCCGACGGCCCTTAAGTCGTGGTAAAAACAAAAAACAAAAGAAAACTAAAACAGAATTAACTTCTGTTTTTCTTTTCGTGGTTTACATTCATTATAATATAGAGGGCAAAATTACGTCGAGCTGATTGGACAACACCGGGGGCATTTTTTCCTAATTCAGGGTAAAATTACTTAGCGCTTATTTAAAGCTTAGAAACATTTACCGAAGGTTTTCGAAAATTCGCGAAGATTTTCGAATACCTCCAAAGATTTTCCGAAGTTTTTCAAAAACCTTTAAAATGCCTTAGAAACGATTTCAAACCTCTTTCGAAGATTTCCGAGTGTTTTCAGAGATTGCAAAGATTTTATTACATCTCCAGCAATTTTCGAAGAAACCTGAGTAATAAGTCAAGTTAATATGCAACGCTTTCTCGTGAATTTTGCTTTCGATGTCCTAAACATATAATTGTCTGGTTCCCCGTAAAATTTAGGATTAATACCACTTGTGTTTTAAATTTCTTCCAAATTGCCCTTGTCGCCAAGCGACTCGGGCAATTTTAGAAAAAGGCCTATGCCATAACTTGTAGTAATTTAGCGATGGACGGAAGTATTTGCCTTTTCAGTTTGAAAATCAGACGGCCTTTATGCGCGGGTAGCCAGCACAAAAAGTAGGCAAAAAAATAACCACGCGTTTATTTTGCGTGGTCTTGAATCACATTTACGACAAAGCTACATTTTGGTCAGCGTGATAAAAGGCAGATCTAAATTTTATTCAAACTTAATTGTTACGTTTCAAGTGAGTTTGTTTGGTTTTTGACTAATGCAAAACTTGGCAAGGTAAAAACGCTGTAAAATACGTACTATTAAAAATTTTTCAAAGAAACGACTTTTTTAAAAACGAAACCATGAGTTTGACAATTTTTAAATGAAACTTTTCTGATCCTTTTAAAACAAGATTTTGACTGAGTTAAGTAGTTAATTAGAAAGGCCTTCTTCAACCCCTTTAGTGAAAAACAACCGCCGATTTCCAAACATTTCTTATACCGGCTAAATTACGCATGCAAACTGCATATAACAAAATAAACTTTTTTATAATAATGTTTAATTGATTTTTTTTTCAGTTCAGAGAATAGACTAGAACGGATATTGTTTCAGTTCTTTTACAAAAGAGAATATCCAATTGTTTGTATACTTAATTCATTGCTCTCTGCGTAATTTGTGCTAAAACAGTTGACAGCTCGCGGGACTTCAGACCGCAAAACTGTCAAAAATTACACAAAACGATGTTTCTGGTGTGAAGAAGTTTGCCTGTTTGCGAGTTTAATAGTTGGGTAATTTTTATTTGTTTGCTATTAAAGCGATGCCTCGACCTCTTGAGTTTCCAAAATGTTTTTCTTGTCGAAAGAGCTCGGAAGCTTTGTAGTTTGTCCCCTCATTACAAAACTTTGAAACCTGTGAAAACGGAAGCAAATATGAACAAAAGTTGTATACAGGAAATCAGAAGAGATTTTAAAATCAAATAAAACATTTTGCAAAGTTAAATGATATTGCCTTCTGAAACAAGTACACTTTCATTGTATGATGACAACGATAGAGACTGAGATAAATTCTAGGAGTTTCATAAAATTGAAAAAAAATAAACTGACTTTTACTGATATGTATCTTGTTGTATAAATACATATATATAATTTTACGAAAAACGGTAAAGTAAATTATTTTGAGCCTTGTGTTTGTGAATCGAAAGTGTTTAAACAAAAAGCAGAAATATATTTCAGGGAATGTTATTAAACTGTTTAGTCTGTGCAGTTTTAATGTTTTTGTTAGTTTCATTACTTATTTCCTGCAGTTTGCATCTTGGCACCGCTTTTTCGCAGTCTCTCTCGCAGAGATGACAAAATGATTTATGATATAGACAAAGATCAAAAATAGGAAAAATAATTGGAATCATTTATCTTAAGGTCAATCTATTCAATTTCAAAACAGGCTTTTTCAGAGTGTCTGACCGTAGAAGCATGATATATAAACTTTTATGGACCGGCAGGAAGCAATTTTTTTCATTTTCACATGACGCCATTAATTTGAAGATTAATTTAATCGCCTCGGGCATTAAAACATTTTACTAAAACTTTTTTATCAAAGTTTTTCAAAATATCCTTTCCGTTTGAAAAATACCAACCGTGGTAAATAAATTCTGTAATGTTGAAGGCGTGTATTACCAAACAGCTCTCTTTAATTTTCTGAAGTTTATTTCATTGAAGTTTATCTCAAAAACAATAAATATAATTTAACCACTTTGCAAAATCTTTCTTTTCGTGTAAGCACCCTGGTGAGCAATTTCTGGATATGTAAGTTTGATAGTATTCCTTCAAAAAACAACATAATGAGTTTTATTTCTTTTCGGTGAAAAACTCTTGGACAGCCAAAATTTGCATAAACATGATCCGGTGTAAAGCTACCACCGTATTGTTTGCATATTGTCTGTGGGACACGAGGTGTCACTTGCCCAAGGCGGACGTAATTAAAGTAATAATATCTGATTGTTTCGGTAAAGTATTGTCATGTGAATAAATCAAGCCATGAATCATATCCTAAACTAGACACCTCAGGTACAGGCGCCGAGTTATGACACTCTAAAAAATAAAGATGCGCTCTCTCCAGTGGAAAATATTGTGGCTGTTTTCAGCGGTTTTCACAAGTACAGCGCTAATTCTACTTGTGCGACGCGCAGATTCAAAAAGCTTAAAAATTGGAGCTTTGATTCCATGGAAAGGAAGATGGCCAACAGGACCCAGAATGGCGTCAGCACTTCTTGTCGGTATCGACTACGTTCAGCTTAATAGTATTATACCAGGCTACAATCTTACTTATGTTTGGTGGGATGATATGTGTGCAGCCGGTGCGAGTCTCCGAGGAATATCCGATTTACGGGTCGCTCAACCGCCAGTAGATGTATACATCGGGCCAGCTTGTTCGGTGGGTTGTATACCGGGCGCGCACCTGGTCGCTCATTGGAATATTCCTATGATATCGTATGGCTGCGGAGATGCGGAACTTTCAAATAAAGAGCAGTATCCAACTTTTAGTCGTACCGTTGGACCGTATACGCAGTCCGGCAAGTTTTTTGTAAAAGTTATGCAAGAGTATGATTGGCAGCAGGTCGCGATTTTAGCCTCCACGGAGCAAGTATGGTCGCAGATTGCAAGCTTCATAAAAGAGGATGTAGATGCAAGCTCCATAGGCAATAAAAAGCTTCAGGTTTCGTATTTTCAGACATTCAACCACGGCTTAACGACCGACTCCCATTTCAAGAATATGCTTCGCTCCGCGAAAACCCGCGCTCATAGTAAGTCAACTCGATATTATGCTATATAACTATT
>JAOBRD020325321.1:0-21336 GCA_027575215.2 Hydrozoanthus sils | reverse complement strand
GTTTGGCTGAAAGATCTTAATTGATCCTGCGACAAATCAAGGCATTTCGTAACGGTTCTTGCATAATACAGTTTATATGTCACATAATTTAAGATGGAGGTGATTTTGTCTTTTACTGATCCTTACGTCTACAAGAAACAATTTAGGTTTCTTGGAAAACGCGTGTGGCTGATTTCATGCAACATCCACGGTAATTTTAGCCGCTTGATTATACATACGGTTTGAATCTTACTCCTTCGTTTTTTGTTTTCACGCTCAAGTGTTTAATCTTTAACCTGACTTTTGTCTGAACTTTTAGCCTATTTAAAAAAATTGTGGCGTTTGAGCTCGGCACGTGCCGCCCGGTCGATAGCTTGTTTCTTTTTAGGTTTTGTTTTTAAAGCTCCTTCGGTTTCACTATTTTCCTCGAGGTTTAACTGAGGTTTAGAAAGCGATGTTTGGAAACTGTTGGTTTTGAGCGCTTTGGTTTTGCCTTCTTGGTTTGTGTTCGTTTAAAACCGGCGTCTATATTAGTTTATATTTGGAAGCCCTGAGCTTCAATCACTTTGCATTATTTTGGAGAAGAAATTAAACCTTTCTTTGTTGTTTCGCTCGCGGCTTGTTTGCCATTTAAACAGGAGTTTGGACGAGACTCAGTTGGTTTTTAAATCAAAATTTAACTGTTACGTTGTTTGATCCAAGACCGGTTCGAACCACTGCTGGATTCTCATGAATTGGAGTTGCTTTGAAGCTGTTATTTTAAATCTGTTTGAGATTAAGCAAAGCCAAAAGAGCAATTTATCCTTCTCACGGCTTGAAAATTTTTTTAAAAAGTAAATCGAGTTGCTTTGTTGGCATTTGTAATTAGTCCGACCGAAACCGCACCAATCACGAGCCCCGTTCGCTGGCGAACGGGTGGTTTTCAAACTTCAAAGGCATGTCTACAAGCGTTTCCTTCACTCCCCTCTCCAACCCCCTCCTTTTGTTTTTTTGCTCGCGTCCCAAATTTCGCGCGGCCGAAAATGAAAATGTCACCAAAACTAAACGGAAACGCTTGCTACGCTGGCTAGTGACTTTACGTCTGCCTTTAAAAGCATGTCTTTTTTGCTCAGTAAGTTTTATTCAACTCACAAAAAACCTCCATGATTGTAACATTGTTTTTGGTTTAGCGAACAATGCATACAGATAATCCAACTCTTCTTTTCCCTGTGAAAGTTGAGGCTTCTAAAACAGCAGATCGATATCAAACGAGCAACACAAAATCCTTATGCCTCGAAAATGCTTCGGAAATGTGAAACGCCACTTTCGCTTTTTATTTGCTCCACCAAAGGCCTGCAGTTCTTACTTTACAAAATTCCTATAAAAAAAGGTTTGAAATATGTTACTCTTAGCAACCTTGTCAATAATGATAGGTTAATAATCTCTACATTTTCCAGCTCTGCTAGAGGCAGTGTGCATGTATAACTTTATTGCTTTTTGCAGGAAGGGACATCTAAAGTGGTGTTTGCATATAACCCGAGTGACCCAGAATCGCCAATTGATTTAAAGCAGCACAGTGTAAGAGGTCAACGGAGTCTCATGTTACTGAACAGCAGGCGAGGTAGCGCTCCACCGTTCGAAGGCATGAAACATTTTGACGTGCTCGTGGATAAGGTTAGAAATTGACTTTGACCATGTAATTACATCCACTAATTACTTAGTTATTTAGATCCTGCTAAAAATTTCAAGATATTATTGATTATCAGATAATTTATTTCGAATTTAGTATTAACCTTTTAAAACATTACGGTTGTTTTACTTTTAGTCCAGGTTCATTTTAGGAATGATTCTACAATTCTTAATGAAGTAACTTGCTAAAGAACAGGCACATTTTGATAAATTATACTCTAATTTCTGCCGTGATTGGCCATCAATATAAAAACAGGTTTTCAACCAAACTAATACAAGTTAACCGTAAACACATACGCTCGCTCAGTCTGCTTTATGAATAAGTGAAACAAGACAGCTGTGAGTTTGCAGGGCCTAGAATACCGAGATGCTATATTTTTGGGGTGTGGGAGCGAAATGAATTCTAATTTCGGTTGAATTTGTTGAAGAGTTCCCTTAGCAGTACTTGCTTAGGAAGTCACAATTGTTTCTTAGCATTGCTATACGCCTAGAATTTTCATTATGTTTCTTAATAAAAAGTGGAGTAATGGCGTGAGTGTGATTAATTAATATAGGCAAATAGATTGACTGCCTTATTTAATGATTGATTGATTGGTTGATTAGTTTATTTGGTTGATTGGTTAACTGACTGAATGGTTGATTAAATGGTTGACAGCAATTGATTATTTGACTGACAGCTTGATTGGTTGATTGTTGATTGATTAACAAAATTACATAAGACTCTGGCGTTTCTTATTTACTTATGATTTTCCAGGTAAAGGTTCCTTCCAACGACACAACGTATTGGTGCCGGGCCGTAAAGCTACCAACTTTTGATAAAACCTACCACATTGTAAAGGTACCGCCATCTTGTTTTAGTTACTTCCTTTCGTCTACAATTAAGCCTATTTGTCCTAGTATGTAGGATGTTTAGTTCTAACTTCTCTTCCGAACAACAAATTTGATGGACTGACAAAAGTTGTTGAGTGAGGAGTACTTCGTTACGCCATTAGAAAAATTAGCAACTCACTTTGCAAGTTTTCTTCTCTACCTGTGCAATTTTGATTGCCCTTAAAAGGGTGCTACTTGGTCTTTCCTCTCGATTGGCTTGTGGCCATATTGGAGTTGAGGTCCTATGCTCTATATTATTTTAACTGAGATAACTTTTAAATTCCTCTGAAACAAATTGTGGGCCATTATCTGTTTTAAGTGACATTGGGAGCCCATACGTTGCGAAAATGCCTTCTAACAATTCAATAATCCTTTTAGATACGACTGACTTTGCAACAGCTACTTCCATATATCTACTAAAATAATCTACTAGTAAATAGTCTCCTGATGTTAATGAACCCAAATTCTGCAGCTAGGTGTTGCCATGGCTGCTCAAACAACATACTTCTCTTGAGTGGTTCGGCTGCGTCTGGCTTGCTCACAAGCTGACACCCATGGCACAAGTTACATGTTGGCTCAGCGTCACGGTCTATGCCTGACCACCACACCTTTGTCCTGAGACGCTGTTTTGACTTTACAGTCCCCTGATGTCCCTATTGTGCCAGTTCCATGACACGCCTCCTGAATTTTTTGGGTACAACAACGCGCGTGCCTCTCAATATTAGTTTTCCTAGCACACACAGTTCATTCCTTATACACTTGTAAGCAGCTGGACAATTGTCCCAATTTCCATGTTGAATACAATTGCGTAATGTACATAATTCAGGTTTTTTTTCTAGAATCCTGTTCCATTTTAGTTATAGGAATGGCTTGTGGTCAGTTGCATTCTCTGCAACATAGCGCACATATTCTTCTGCCACATTGCGATCACTGAGTTGATCTCTCTGGTCTTTAACAAGGCGTTACGATGTGTCTGCATTCCTTTGTTTCCCTGGAATGTGTCTGACTACAAAACTATAGCGTGGAGTCGTAGAACCCATCGCTCTACTCTCGCACGAGGTCGCGACTTGTTTGAGTAAATCACTTCAAGTGGTTTATGACCTGTCAATAACTCAAACACAATTTCATACAAGTAAACGTGGAAACGTTTGCAAGCCCATACTAAGGCCAAAGCTTCTTTTTCAGTTTGTGAGTACTTGCGTTCAATATCAGTTAGACTCTTGCTAGCATAAGGAACAACTCGAAATGTGCCATTCTGCTCTTGAACTAAAACAGCTCCAAGACTCAAGACTCCTTTTTAACAAATCAAAAGCTTTCTGCTGTTCTTTCTGCCAAATAAATGGTACATTATCTCGAGTAAATCTCCTTAGTGGCTCAGCAGTAGTAGATAGTTTAGGTACAAAACGTGCACAAACATTTACAAGTCCTAGAAAACTACGTACCTCAGAAGCATTCTCGGGCTCTCTTTCCTCGACTACTGCCTTCAATTTTTCTTCTAAAGGATCAATTCCTTTACCAGAGGTAACAAGTCCCATGAATGTGAATTTTGAAATTTCAAACTCGCATTTGTCTTTGTTCAGAGTCAATCCCTTGTCATGTAATCTTTGTAACACAGTCTCCAAGCGCTGGTCATGTTCTTTTTCATCTCGACCATTTACAATGATATCGTCAGAAATGTTACAAACTCCCTCACAGCCTTGTAGCACTTGCCGAATAACATGTTGATACAGCTCGGGAGCTGATGTAATTCCAAACATCTAAACAATTCTGCATTGGTGACAAATGTTGTGATCTCCCTTAATTTTTCTTCAAGTTCAATTTGGTGATAACCCCATATAAGATCTAGTTTGCTGAAACAGTACTTTGGTTAAGCCCTTGAAGAATCTCATCAGCTGTAGCGACATGGGGTGTCTTTCACGTACCACAGCCTCGTTGGCACGCCGCATGTCAACACACAGTCGGATATCCCCGGAGGGCTTGGGAACAACGCAGACTGGATTCATTCATGAGGTTGGGCCATCACCTTTTTCTATCACATCTGCCTCCACCAGCTTTTGCAGTTTTGTCTCAACTTTTGTTCTCATGCTGAACGGAATTCTCCGTGCACTCTGTGCTATTGGCGTAACATTTGGGTTGATGTGAATTTTGGCTTGGTAACCCTTGAGTTTCCCAGTCCTTTGAAACATTCTTGAAATTTGTTTAACAGAGATTCTTTGACTGCATTACATTCACGTGTACTGAATTTTAAAACTCCCAGTTCTATGAATTTTTTCCGTCTCAGTAAGGGTTTGCCTTTTCCATCAATGACAACAAATTCTGCCTCGGTCTGGCAGCCATTCACTTTGACAGTAGCATAAAATTTTCCCAGTGCGTTCAATGGTGTTGGATATCCATAGTAATAAATATTTTGAACTACTTTTGTTGATTTGCACTTAATCTTTTGCTTCTTGAACTGCTCCCACAGTTCTTTGTTTATTACGTTACAAGTGGCGCCAGAGTGGATTAAAACGTTGCTTACTTGAACGTTTCTCCAACAAATATATCAATAATTTCGCCTTCAACACTATTGACAGTTCCTTCCGTGACTGTAAAAGCATATTCATCGTCATTATCCACAAAGTTGACTTTTCCTGATTTTTCGTTCCGCTACAACCCTTCTGCCTTAGTTTTCCGGTGAAACTTTTCTTCGTTTTACACATAGCCTGGAAACGGCCTTGATTATGGCATTTGTGACACGTGGCTTTCAATGCTGGGCAATTTTTGTCGCGGCCAAAATGGCCTTTTCGCCCGCAGCGATATAGCAGGTCTTCGTATCACCTTTTCTTTCGCTTTTAACAATTTGTCTTCTCCTTGGCTTGCACTTTCTATTTCCCTTGCCTGTGCACTGTGCAATATCTTGTAAAGTTGTTAAAGTTAGGTCTTGCCCCTTTTCTAAAAGCTTTCGTCGAATGGCGTTGTTTTTACATTTGTCAATAACTTGATCACGAATTTGTTCCGTCAATGTACTTCCAAAATCATAGTTTTCTGCTTGTCTTGTTAGCCTTACAATAAACTGATCAACACTTTCAGAGTTTTCTTGAGCCATTATACGAAACTGGTGACGTTCGAACGGTACATTAACACGTGGCGCAAAATACGCACCTAACTTTTGCACCGCTTTTCGTACTCGTTCAATTCTCCCGCAACTTCTCCTTCGGGAACTTCTCCTGTACTCCAGAACCTGCTGAATGAAGAAGAAGAGCCCTCTTTTGCTTCGTATTTTTGACTCCCTTCCCATCCGAATAGAATTCAAAACTAGTTTTCAACTTTTTCCATCGAGGACCGAAACTCGTCGGATCTCCGCCACAGTCAAACTGAGCTATCCCTCCAATTTCAAGTTGTACAGCCGTCTAATCGCTGTCATGTATTAAAACAACTTCTAAATCATCCTCGTCGCCAATTTGTAGGATCTACAGTCTTAGATGACACCGGATTGAGCAAGATACTTGTAAACCAAACATCACACAAGCACAAATGACATCTTGTACGCTTACATTATCTTTATTACCCATAGTGCCTATCAATGACTATTGCATAACATTTATATTTAACCATAGACACTAAAGTCTGTGCTGTAAATAAATTAATTACCATAAAGTGGGATTTTAATTTGTTTGTTTTGCTCTGTATGAAGGTTGAACCTGTGATTCAAAAAGGTCACGAGGGGCTAGTTCACCACATCTTGGTATTCAACTGCCGATCATTTAATGAGAGTTCGCTGTTGTTTAACGGAGATTGTGACCATCCAAACATGCCAGAAGATCATAAACAGTGTCTGGCAGGCACAATAGCGGGAGCCTGGGCAATAGGTTCGGAGGTAAGCATGAAACGAAAACTTGTGAAGTGTTTCCTATTGTACCAATGAAGACAAATCCAGTAAAACCCAACCTAGTTTTGATGTTTTTCCAATTGCACCCGATCTTATCATCCCAGAGAGCCATTATTCTAGTGAGGAGGGCCGCATTTCGTTCCCTGGATAGAGTGGAAATATATTGATGGTGAATTTATTCTTTATAACTGAGTTAAGAGATAGCCAGTTTAATGGTATAACCTGCGAAGGTGCTAATTACAATATAGTTTATACGTTACCTCTTTGGTCATAACTGCCATGTTTTCTTTATCTTTAATCTATTTCTCTTTTGGTCACGATTTTTATTTACAAAACATTCGTTTCGAGAAACAAGAAAATCAGAAACTTCATTTGGTTATAAGCGAGAGTACAAGTTATTTTACAGCCAAAAGGAAATTTTAAAAAAAAGTTATAAATATGCTGGCTGTATCGTAACTTTATTTGAGTTTTTTCTCTCTAGGGATTCATTTATCCTGAAAATGTTGGAGCACCAGTTGGTGAAGCCGACGGTACCAAGTTCGTGGTAATACAGATGCACTATGACAATCCCTTGAAGAAAGCAGGTTTGACCTATTAATGCTGTCCTATGATATCTCGATACTCATACATGGCCATAGACTTCGGTAAATTGTGGGAATATTTACGAGGTCATTCTCTGCATTTTTGTCACGGATCGAATGCCACGTTTCTAAAAAGAGACGTTTATTAAAACAGTGTTCTGTGATAAAAAGTCGGGTTGCCTATATCAATAGAGCGGTCATGCTTCATCACATGTGGTGCTATTTTTGAATTTTCGTTGAAATTACGTGTGGCTGCGCGATGTTCTCCCGCTTGGGTCTTAATTACGCAATCAGTTTGCCCGTAATATGTCCAGTTGCACTCTTTGCAATCAATTTGGTATAGAACATCTCTTGTTTTTAAATGGTGTTGTAAAGAATGAAGGAAAGCGCTTCTCAAGTTTGAGTGATCAGAAAAAAATTCCGAGTCACTAACGGGAATCGAACCCGCAAACCCCTGAATCCCGGTCAGATGCTCTACTCACTGAGCTACAGAGACTCACATTTGGAGCCAGGATAAGTTCTTGTCTATTCCCGCTGGACACACGTCTTACGTCTGCTAGCTTGATATGCCCAATAGCCATATGCTATATGATACTTTTATCAAATGGTTAATGTAGAATTTTGCAACTTGTGTTGTAAACTTGTTTGTCTTTCCCTGATTTGTCCCCTGGGGCGAGGACACATTTTACCGATAGTGGTGACTGGTTGAAAGACTGTTTTGACTCCTTCCTGTCTCAGGCTCCTTGCTATCATCCCCGATATACCCTGAACATATGGGACAGTCACTCGACGAGTGGATTTGTCCTGTTGCTCAGTTGCCGGTGGTGTTTGGGCGTATCTGCTGAAACGTTTATAAATACCCAACAATTTTAAAAATTAGAGAGAACTATGTACTCAGATTTTCACAAGTTAGACTAATGTTTAAGTCTTATACAACTGATTTACTTTATTTACATTATTTCCACCGTGTTTCGAGCAAAACAGCAAGGTAATGGGTTTTTGTTGCTATTGTTACCCTTTTTATTAGGTTATGTTGACAGTTCTGGCTTTCGGTTCTATTACACGGAGCCCCGCAAGCACGAAGCTGGTGTTGTTTCGATTGGAGCAATTTCGAGCCCTAGCTTACTGATACCGCCGAATCAAGAGAGCTGGAAATCCAGAGGATACTGTACTAAGCAGTGCACCAAAGTGGTAGGTCTGTGAACGGCTGGTTTAAAATTGTTTTGGACAGTAAACTTGTACCAGGTAACTAAAACAACATTTTTGAACAGTATCTATATCCGTTAACATCTCTATCTCGGAAAGTTCTGCTTTTGATTGATCGAGGGTAGTTTTGTTTCTGCGATATCTTGAAATACCTTTAATGTGGGATTGATTGCTCGATGATGACAAATAGTGGACGAAACAAACTTGAATGGTCGGTAGATTACAGATTCAGAAAATTCAGAAATCACAAAATAATTCCCAAAACAAACATAACAAGTTGATGAAGAGGTCAACCTGGCTTTCTGTCCAATTTTAGTTAATAATCTAAACTTGAAGTGCATGTAAAATTAAACCTCTTACTTAATGTTCTTTCATTTAACCTGATTTCTAAAGTAGGTTCAAAATTTTCCTGAAATATCGAGTGCCTACAAGTCAGTGCTAGCCTGTTTGCCATTTAACAAAATTCTTTAGCCTTCCAACCATTTTACACCCCGTTTGTTGTAAAAAGCGGTGATTACACCGTTAACAGCGTAAACACTGTGGCTGAGATTGCCCCAGGAAAAATAAAATAAAATTTAAAATCTTGAGATAAGACAAATTCATTGACGTTTAACTCAAATTAGTTTAGTAAGGCATTTTAGTCTATACTATTTCAAGTTTAAATTCAACACTCTTTTAACTGGATAAATGTTTTGAACAGCTTGGTATAAATCAAATATTTTGGTCATAAATCTAGTCTATACTAAGGAGTAGTTGCAGAGGAGTTTCAAAATTTTTTTGTAACACTTTTGTGAACAGACATTAAAGTTTCTGATATTGTATAGACACTTAATTTCAAATTTGCGAATACATAATATACAAGCCATCTATCATTGTTGCCGAGTTTACACCAGAATTTATTGTTCATGAAACATTACATATTACAGCTTTGCCAAACACTTGTTAGTCCTTAAACAACGACCTTACACCAAGTCGATGAATGTCACCAGTTCCTAATCGTCAAGAGACGTTAGTTTACAAAATATAAAATGTGCAATATGTCCTTCAGCATTAGATAACTTTTATTTAGCATTTTATATCTATTTTTTTGACAATTTCCAGATAAAAAGAGCTCTTAAAAATTTTGAAACTATTTCAAACACATGTCCTTCCCACAATTATGTCTTTTACTATAGTTTTAATTTCATGAATAAGTTCAGGTCCAAAGTTTATTTAAACTCGGTGTGTGTGATAATACAGACAGATATTGGGTCAGGTTTTAGTTCCTACAGACTTGTTTCTGGAGTTTTTACCTCAGAAAATATAGCTTTTGAGGTGTTTTATTAACGGCTAAAAAATTGGCACAATTGATGGTTTTTATATTTTACCACATCCAAAGTCACTCGATTCCTTTGTGTGACGTTCTTTGAGTAATACCAGATTACCAGAGGGCGGGGCTCAACTGTTTGTATAGAGTGGATGATTCCTTTAACTCTCTTCTGTAGGCCTTCAGCAATACCAGATTACCAGGGGGCGGGGTTCAACTGTTTTTATACAGTGAATAATTCCTTTAACTCTCTTCTGTAGGCCTTCAGCAATACCATATTACCAGGGGGCGGGGTTCAACTGTTTTTATACAGTCAATGATTCTTTTAACTCTCTTCTGTAGGCCTTCAGCAAAACCAGATTACCAGGGGGCGGGGCTCAACTGTTGTTATAGAGTGGATGATTCCTTTAACTCTCTTCTGTAGGCCTTCAACAATACCAGATTACCAGGGGGCGGGGTTCAAGTCTTCGCTGCTCTTCTTCACACCCATCTCGCAGGTCTGTACTGCAATTTAGTTGTTAAAACAATATAAATAGTCAAATTTGGTCGACCGACTCCCATTGCAAGCCGAAAAGCTTTGTCCTTCGAGCTTTCTGAAGTCAACTATGTTCTAACTTATAAGCTGCTCCAGTTTCAGTACTTTTTCAGGTTGTTGTCCTTCCTTATTTCAAATTGTCGTCCTTCCTTATTTCAAAAAACTTTTCTTTAAATTAACTTACTTTGACTACTAAGCTAAAACCGTGCTTCTGGGGTCCAAATTCTCAAAGCTTATTGGGAGAAATACAACCAAAAAGCTGATTCCTTCATCATTCAGGGAAACACGCTCACAACACTACTGCCCTGTTACATGCACCTTACCATTTATTGCTGTCTTTTACTTGTACTGCATTTTTATCTGTGCGATTTTTCGAATGCTCAACAAGGCGGATTCTGTTTGAGCAGTGAACATTTTTCTAGGAAGAAAGATTTGGGTTAAACACATCCGAGACGGAAAGGAGCTGCCAGAGATTGCTCGTGATGACCACTACGACTTCAACTTTCAGGTGAGGTGATTTGGGATTAAAGAATGTTGAGAGCTTGCTGTCGTTCTTACTTGTCCAATGCAGGGATGTACCTAGTGTTTCAGACCCTCCTCCCTCTCTCTTTTTTTTTAAAAATTTCGTTAAGTTCCGTCGACTTTGCCATACACGATTTGTGAGAACACACTGTCTTTATTTTCACGGCATTCTTCAGTTTACACTTGACAACAGCTACGAAAAAAGTCCTGCAAATATTGTCTTGAAAAGAGAAACTGTAATCCTTACCTTGCTAAACATGAGTTAAAAAATAATTTTGAAGATCGACAAAATGATTAACTCATTAGAAATTCTTAAGTTATTCAATCTTGTTCAGTTACACATTTAAATTTTATGTTTAAATTTAAAACAATAATTTACTGCCCTCTCGTTTTAATGCCTTCTTTACAATACTAGAAATGTTTCGTAATTACAATCAATCTTACCATTTACCCCGGGCAAGAACTAATAAAGGACTTTTTAATAATCGCGTTTGTGGCCCAAAAGTATGGAAATCCCTTCCAAAATACATTAAATCATCCTTTCTAAGGAATTTTCAAAATTTCTATGTAACTGTTGATTTTGTTTTTCAAATTTGCAATTATGCGCGTGCTTCCGACCAAATACTCAAAATTTTTCATTGGACTTAGCTTTCCAGTACTTTAACTTAATAGTTATATTTTAGGAAGCCAAACCCTATACAACATATGATACTAATTAGGTACTAATGCAGTCGGTTATTTCAAACCAATTATAGCAAAAGGGTAAATAAAGTTATTGTTGTCTCCTTAGCCTCAACGGCACAAGAACCTCTACTGTATATAGCCACGTAGCTAAATGTTTGTTAATACTTCGTTCAATTCATTAGACTGTTAACCCTTAAGAACAACCGGCATTCTAAGTTATGAGTCTTTAGTTTCCTTTAGCAGGTCCTAATGTACAAGACAGTTTGATCGCCTTAGAGAGTAAACATGAAACGTGTTAACGCTTTATGAAATAAGACTCTCACGTTTCCTTAAGGTGGAATTTTTACTTCTTTTTATAGAGACCTGTTTGCATTCAGTATTTAATGTTCAAACTTGGTTTATACAAAGCGAATGGTTCACCTGCATATTAATAACATATTCACCGTCAAATTGCCATCGTTTACTCGACACTCATTCTCAACGACTATAAATTAGTCATAAACACGGGCTGTAAATCGCATTTAATTAAAAGACTAGGCGTACAATGGCCGTAAGCTCTTTAACTTAGCAAATTTACAACCAAGACCAGACTCAGCTCCTAACCTGGCTTCTTACAGCATAAGAAATAACTTCTTCACTCTTTGGTTGATCTGATAACAAAATTTTAAATTTTCTTTTAAGTGTCACCGTTTTAATCAGTACTTTAGGTAATGGAATGTTGGTATTGTACAATAACGCCACTGAATCAAAATGCTTCTTTTTAGGAAACACAATATTTGCCAAAAGAAGTAAAAGTTTTGCCGGTAAGTGCGCATTGATCACCTGGAATCAAATCAAACTAACTTTTCCAGGCCGGTAGCCACCTTTAGGCAAATGAGATACCTGCCCCGGTAAAAATTTAGAAAAAATTTTTTTTAAAATAAAACCGGGGAATCTCGCGCGCTGATTGGTCGAGAGGAAGAGATAACCATGTATGTAAGAGATCACATTTCACTCTTTCGAAAGTGTTACACAACACTGAATCAGCTTGCAAATAGCCATTCTTTTTATCGTAGAAGACATTTTAGTCAATGACGACATAGAAAATTATAACTTAAATCTGAAAACAAATGAGAATGAGCCTATTAAGGTATCAAACTGGGAAACCAAAACTAAAAAGATGTAGTTTGTTGCTTTGAGTGGCAAGAAAGAGGCTTTTAGGCAACTAAACGCTCCCGCACGGCCAAATTGGTGTTCATACTACACCTCGGTTAAAGTCCCTATCAAGCTTAATTTTTTACTTTTTTGATCAAAACTGTTGTCATCTGTGAACTCAAAATTCAAATAACCAAAGAAAATTTCCACTTCTAAGTGTGCTATTTAATCAAAAAGAGATTGGAATGTAAATTTCGACCGAGCAGGCCGGAGACTGGTAACCTGTGACGTAGCAGCAGTGAGTTATGTGGTTTTTGTTTAAAAAAAGTTCGTTTCTGTTAAAAAATGTCGTAAAATTTTTATTTCAAACAATGTTAAGGAATAATTCATTGATTAAAGTTTTAACAATGTTACTTTTGTAGCCAGAATTGAATTTTTTGAGATAAAATTGATTGTCTCTGCTTCATGGGTCGTGCTACGTCATATGCCTCCTGCTACGTCATCATTGCACGCTTCAAGCCTAAAAAAATGTAACAGAAACGGCGAGAAGAGGTTTTATTTTCGAAAATTACTATTATTAAAGGGTTCTACTTATCATCTGGAACTTAAAAATAAGCTTTATGGGGACTTTAATGTTTTATGCTGGCTACGGGCCCGCTTTCAAAATTAATGAAGTCTGTGCTGATGTAAGTCTAGTTTTAATAGCGTTAACCAGTATAAACGAGATCACCTTCACTGCACTTAATTACAGTCTTTACTCCAACCCTTTTATCCTTAATTGAAATAATTAGTTTGCAACTCTCCTAACTTGAATTCACGTAGGTTGTGTAAGAAGAGTTGATAGAAACGCACAACTCATCTAGTTGACACACTGTAGATAAAAAGGGTATAATCGATTATAAGCAGTATTGTCATATACGTTTACCGCTCGGCCTCGACAACTTATAAAAACGTTGTGGTTTGACGACCTCAAGAAATACACACATCAACCTTCTCTGTATCTGTGCCGCTATTAGCAGAAGTTGAGGGTCTGTACTCTGGTACTTTATTTTGATTCAGAGAAAGTTTGACCTCTCCAGTCTTCCATAATCTTAGAAGTTTGAATTTAACTATAACATTTACAAATTCATTTTAACCTCGTGTTTATAAATTAACAATTTTAACCTCATTAACAATTACTTGTTGCATGCGTCATTCTTTAAGAATTTATCCGCTTTCAATGAAGCCATGTGTTACCGCAAAACAATTTCACGTCATCTTACCTCGATGCCAAAGGCGACAACACAGATATTTCAATGTAGAATGATGTGACGACACTCTGTCTTTTTTGTGTAAATTATTAAGTCAAAGAACTTACTTTTTTCACCAAAAATGATCTCGTTGACTCCAACAGGGAGACGAGATGATAACAGACTGTGTGTACAACACCATGGGTCGAACAGCAGTGACAGTGGTAAGTGTCGAATTCTCTGTTTGCTGAGCTGGTCGTGTTTATGCACAATCAACCCTAACACTTTGCTTGTACTCATCGTGAGGGCCTGTTGTAGAAAAACATATTATCTTCCTTACTGAGGTATACTATCACAAGAAATATTAAATTTCTGTCTATCAAAGCTTCAAAACAATAGGCACAATCTTTCGTGGGTTTTTGATGATTTTTTTAAAATCTTCTCAACTAATATTTTGTATGCATGTTCATTGCGACGACTGCATGAGAAACTGGTGTGACTACTAAGAAACATGCAGCAGCTCGAGCAATCGAAGTCGGCATCAAGGAGAATTGAATAAATTCGTGCTTGTCAGCAAACTTAAACAACGGAATTGTGGGAAATATTGCCCTCATCCTTATCATTGCAACAGCCTCCTCTGTGATCTTGTTCAAATCGAAGGATAATCTTCAATTTATCTCAAATGCAGCGGTTCAATCCATCTAACGCTACACACGGTTCACTCACTCAACTGTCATCCCAACAAGTTCAGAACTAACTCTATAACATAACTCCTCACTAATATAAAGATTCATCTATTATGGTGGTGTTAAAGTTAAATACGTTTGACACACAGTATATACAATGCTTAAAGCAATAAGCTTGCGACTGTATCTTCCGTCATGTTCACAAAATTCCAGGTGCTTGATAGAGATCAGGAGTGGCACAAACCTGGCGTGAAAGAAGCCATTTATATTAGGGTTAACAAGCCGGACCTGAATAAAGGCCGAGGGAGAGTACAATTACCCCACTACCTTCTGCAGTCACATGGGCAAAGGCTAAACCCACGACAGCGTGGCTGAAGTCTTTGTGAACAAGACTGAAGCTACAGTCGAAAGCTTATTGCTTTAAACGATGTGTATACTATGTTTCAAAAATATTTAACTTTAAGTTCATACTACTAACTTCTCACTTACAAGCTTTTATATATAGCAATAAGGCTCCTATAATCAAAGTTGTTTTATAAATGTGAAGCCTTACTGGACTTACTAACTAAACTATCACACAACTAGTATTTTTGTATGCATGTATTGTATATTCAGAAAGTATACTGTGTTATCCTTTGAGGCTCAACAAATTTAAAAGTCTTAAAAATGATGCACAATACTTGTTCATGTCTAAAGTATAATCTTATGTTTTGACACAAAATTCCTTGTTTTATTCTAATCAATTATCAAGTTTAATTTAAATTAAATTCGGTTGATTTGTTATTTGAAGAGAAGTAAAACTAAGTTGGAACAAGAGCCGGAATTGCCTAGCTATTTTTGTATTATGATGACATTAGAATTTGCTTCATTCACTGCAAAGCAGATTAATTCTCAATTTTTTCGATGTTTTTGATGACGGTGTGCTTAGCAGGTCACGATTTTTGGAAAATTCGTACAAGCCTGGACGGAGGAGTGTTTAGGTTAAGGGGAGGGCTAGACGTTCTATACCTGTTTCGTAACAAGCTCGTTCCCGTTTGCGTTAATGGCAATCGTATTGATAAAGCTTAGTTATGGCAACATCATAAAAACTGCTGTCTATAGTTGTGAACTTCAGGTAATCCTTCTTCCTTTTTTAATTAATTTTAAGTTAGAGATTGTCTGTAACTTGGGCAAAGTACAAGAATTGGCTTAGGAAACTGTTTCTGAGCTTTTGTTGTACAGGGAATATAAACCATAATTTCAAAGGCGGTGTTTGAAATGCTTCATTTCTAAGCTCATTTCTACCTTTACGTCAGTCTAATGATTAAACAAGAACTAAAAGAACTTTTTAAAAGGCAAGGTTTGAACGTTTGGGGTCCATATTTCTGTCCTAGTTGCTTACTAGGCATACCCGAGTTCTTTTACTATCTTTATCCTAGGGTGGAGAAAGTACAAGAAATGAAATGTGCTTGGGTTTCCTGTTTTACTATCCGCGCTCCAGCCTCTCATTTTGCACAACAGGAGATGTTGCTGTTCCTCGTATGTTTGCAAAACAATTTGGAATAACGTGAGTTCATCTAGATCTTTGCCTACAGTCAAAATTCCTGTATTTTTCCTCATGATATTCTCGTGATAACGCTATTAGTTTTATTTCTTTTTTCGCCCAATTGCACTACAGAAAAAAATGGTTAGGCCAGGTTCCATTTCCTATGGGTAACTATTTTTTAGTCCAACTTGACAATGATGAGTTCGACCTTCTAAACTGCGAGCACCCAACCGATTCATTTTGGGTTTCGGTAACATCCGGAGGTTACCTTTTTTTAATTAATCCTTGCTTCGAATTAAAACATTTTCCGTGCCAAAGTTATCATTCTATCTGTTTTTCCATAGTGCAAAGGGAATTTAGCTGTAATATCCGTTAAATAAGCCATCATATTGCAGATTGAGTACAATTCCACTAAATAATTTAAGAAAACTTGAAGAATTTGAAAATCTATAAGTTGACCGATACAGTATCAATGCAGTCAAAAATCACACTATTGTGTAGTTGACAAACTAACGTACAATGATTCGAAGGAAAGTTTTGTAAAATGTTTACTAAATTGGTAAACTTTAATCAATCTACAAACCTGTATCTATCTAATCATAAATTATCAACGATTCACACGATACACTTCAGTCGCAGTTTAGAAATCGATGTCAGCCAATCTAACAGTAAGAAAAGTAAACAATTAAGTTAAAAGTGAGTCGATGCCAATTATAGTTAGAATAAGTCTGTTATGCATCCATTTATAGATTAGTCCAGAAATACGTTGATGGTATTCATCTCTTTAGTTTTTCTCTAAATGTTTAAGAAACACAACAAAGCGGCCTTTGACGTGGAACGCGACCATGGCTGAATACCTGCAGAAAATGTACGATGAGTCGTCAAACACAATCATCGAAGCGTGCATTTTGTCCCCACCATCTAAAGTGGTAAGGTTCATGATACTGATATTTTCCTCTCACCTAACACATCCATGCAATAAAAAAAAACGACAAGGGATTTTATTCTACTTCCAACTTGCTGTTTTCTCGCAAGAAGCCGTCTAAAAGGTCTTACGACGGCTTTTTTAAGAATACTGACTGAATCAAAATTGTTTTGCTGAAATTTGGTACAATAATAATAACCTCAAAAACAGCTCTAACTGATTACAATTATAGGTTTCAAACAATAAGGCATTTTCACACTCATGTGCAGTGCGTATATTCCACTGTTTAGGCGGGCAACAGGTCTTATAAATGTTATGGTTTCCGAGATATAAACTGTTTTTGCCTTTGTACGGTATTTCATAAGAATTTCCATTGTTTATTGCCCATTGTTTTGTCTGGACTACAGAATTCGGTGACATTTGTAACACCTGTGGCCCACCAAAACAGTTGGATCGATATACGCATTGCGCATGAGTGTGAAATGCCTAATTGCAACCAACCCACAGCCATTCAAACGCAATTCAAGTTCCAACACTTCATTGTTGTAGATTCAATAAAGCTTTCACCTTCTTAAATCCAAATAAATTTCAGTTTTTATCAGGTTTTATCTCAAAATGTATTTGAGATATCCAAACAAAATTTTGCATGGGTAGTAATTGGCATACATCATTACAGCAAATCCCTGGTCGACAAAATCATTCAGTTAGACAAAATTTATATTCCTTAAGTGTGTGGTGGCTAGCCCCTAGTAATTTGTTTGGTAAGTTTGTTAAAGATCTTATACTTCTGGCCATCAAGCTGGAAGTTCCAAATTATCTAACACTCTACTCCTCAATACATCTCTTAGTGGTCAGCACCCTTTCTTTTGCAGGGAAGAAAAACTGTTCTGTTCTGTTTGAAAGTAAATTTCTAAACTTAGTGAAAACGTACGAAGCAAAATTTTTGAGTGAGGTCCTTACGAACTAGAAGTAAGTTTTTTTTATAACTATCTTATTCTATGAGCTAAATGTAACAGCTGCCCTGCAGATGTGAAGTATGTGCATGTGTATTCCTTGTCTTGTATTCCATTCTTACAGTTGCCAAGAGGCTACAGTGTTGAGAAGCCAAAAATCACGACTCCCCTTTCAAAGCAGGATCACAACTGCACTTCGACTGGAAGAAACTCGACAATATATTTGGACCCAGGAGCTAGCTACTGTTTTAGTTTTGGGGAAAGACTGGGGACAAGTTTTGCTTCCACTCTCGGTTTGCTTTGCGTGTTTTTCTCAGTGTTCCTGTGAGGTTCTTCTAGCCACCGCCGTTTATTATTAAACTTTGAAGCTTTTTCAGTTGTTTTGCGTATCATAGATGAACATGAAATAAGTGAATGCTCACCAATAAAGGAAATAATTTGAAGAACGAGAAGCTTCTTGCTTTTTCTTTTAGATTGTAAAGAAATAATATTTCACGTTGCAATGCAAGATTTTTCCGAAATTTTGCTTTAAATGAAGAACTTTCTTTAAACAAAACTTCATCAATGAGTTTTTACAAACAGGAATACCTTGAACTGAGTTTTTTGCGCGAAACAAACAAGCTTGAGCTCAAAAGGCGCGAAAACTGCATTTTGGTTTTTATTGTGCGTTTTGTTGTAAAAAGCCGAGTTGTGAGAAGTTGTGATTTGTTTTCGTTTTTCCGTGACTATTATTGTTCTTTATTTCTTTATCTTCGTTTATCTTCGGGTGTCTGTGAGGTGTGCTTTGATCATTATGGGGTGTCGTCTTGTTGCATCGTGACACATGTTATAATGACGGTGGGAGAGTGGGCAAGCGGTTAGCTAGCCCGACTCTTTAACCCAGAGTCGCGAGTGCGAGCCCAGGTCAGACAACTGTGTTCTGTGTTGTGTCCTTGAACAAGTAACTTTACCTGACTTTGTTCCATTCGACTCAGCTGTATAAATGAGTACAAGTTCTGCTGGGGGCTAATCTGTAAAGGATTATTGTCCTGGCGTCCAGGGGGGTTAGGCTACTGAATATATAAAGGTCTACCATTCATAACGTATAGGGTGGACCTAGCACAAAAAATCAAATCTGTGAATAGAATATCAGCGAATTTTCAAATTAGCTGTTCCTCGTTTGTTTGTAGACAGCCTGGGATCATGTTAGCAGATAGAGAGCCCAAGGAAAGATTGTTTGCCTGATTTGTCTTGAGAATTCGATACTGAACGTTCGGCCTATCCGGGTATGTTTACTGCCCCGGCACCGACACGAGGTTCCACCAATCTTAACGTTGGAAAAAAATAACTTTCACTATCCAAACCTAAGGACTCTTTGTCGGAGCAAACCAAAACCATGGTCGTAGGAATGATGTAATCGTTTAGATCAAACTAAAACAGAGTTTTCCTGTAGCTACTCAGGAGTGAAACAGTTCAAGAAGTTCTGTGCATTCAAGCACTTTCTTGGCTTAGTTTCATTCGAAGTATGTAATATCTTGTTAGTAAGACAACGATGTATTATTTTTTAAATTCTCTCTACTTGGTTTGTCATTCTTCTGGTTAAATTGACGCTCGGGGAATGAAAGTGTTCACTCCAACTGGAATACTTTACTTGTCGTCTTAATTTCACACAAATACTGTCTGCATGTGTTTATATTGCACTCACTTAAACCACAGTAATTTATCCTCGACACAAGACTTGAAACTACAATTCGTAGGCGGGAAAAGCACCGCAAACAAACAAAGTGCAGACAACAAAAGGTGCGCAATTTTGTTCACACCAAACTAAGTTTTTCTTATACCAGGCTTCGTGTTTGAAACTGAAGCAGTGTTACAGTGTGCATTCTTTAATTCTTGCTTACAGGTGCCAGAATTGATAAAATTAATGTTGACGTAACTGGGTGTTACCATGATTGAAAAACCTTAAAAAATACTAATTCTGCGGTTAAATCTCTAAAAAGGGTGCCAAATTGTAATGTTTTATGAATAGTTTCAATTCAAGATCTAAACTGTATACTGGGGCAGGAAAACTTGACAACAAGTAAGGACCGAGGAGCTAACTATTACCTGTACTAGGTTAACGACAGGTTTGCTATCTAGGGCTTAATTGCATCCACTTTATATCACCTGCACTTGTACCGTTATGGGTATTTTACCAAAGCATCAACCGAGTTGTCTTTAATAAACGAAAGAGATCTTTAAAGAACGAGTAGCAATGCTCTCTGTGTTAGAAAGAACACCAGGTGATTACGGGGAAGAATTATATTATATAGATAATCGTCTGTCAGTTTCGAGTTTAATATGAAATTAGTTTGTTAGAACGAACTCTTCGAAAATTGCTGTTGTCGAACCGATAAAGGTAAACTGCTTTAACTTCCAGAAATTCAGATACACTGAATGGCTTGATGAAAATTGTTAAAAGCCAAACAATATTCCTGGTAAAACACGTTATCAGTATTCAAGTTCTTTATCGCGCAAAGGAACTGACTTAGTTGATTTTGACTTTATACTAGTATTGTTTTGACTTAACGATCCCTCTGTAAAATGACATACTACAGCAAACCCAAATCGATTGGTCTGACCATTGAAATTGTTGCCAAAAAGCAATCTTGTAAAAGAGGCTGTGAAGGAAGGCAGGCTAATTGCTCGACGAGGAAAAACTTGCACTTAGTCATAGTTTGGTGAGGAGTATTATATAGATCATGATACTGAAAAAGTAACCACTGCAATTTTGCTTTATCCTTCATTTTAATGAACCTAGCAAATGACACACTTTCCCAAAATTAGAAAGCCTCGTGCTTTTAACTGAGCTTGCATTTACTTTGCTAGGATCATTTTAGCCGAAAAAGAAACTGTATATCCTGCATTTTAATGGGAGCACACAGAGACAGGAAACTTGAACGTGTAATCTGATTGGTTCAAATCGGGTCCCCCTGGCTAACGGCAATATTAGGTATTTTTCGTTATTTGTAAGATCACACAAAATACTGTTGTTCAGGATAAATTTTCAATAATCAAGAGATCGAAATTGAAGACCTTGTTTCTAAGTGATTAATGTGTATAATTATTAACACATATATGTCTGATATCGCACGTTTTTGGCAACCGCAGCGTTTGTATATCGCACTCAGTCTCGTTTATGGTGGCAGGTTTTTTTTTTATTTGTATCAAATTCTACGAGCGCCTTTTTCGGTATGTTTTGTAACCATATAAAGTGCATTGTACATAAACAGCGGATTTCCATCCTGTTAGAACAAAGAACGAAGCGAATATAAGGCAAGTGAGGCCACATCAGTTTGGGTTTGGCAAAAATAGCGGTAGTGCCGGACATTTCTGGTCTCAAATGATCAACCCACGTATCATTAAACTGCACAAGGCATGTATCTGTTTAAAAAAAAACGAGGTAAGTTACCAACAATAGAATCTAAGTTTTCAAAGGTTGACAGTTTATTTATTTTATCAATCAAAAAGACCTCAGTGAAGATGGTGTCAGGTGAGGATTTGTTCTCAAACTTTTATCTCATCAGAGTTTATTTGCATGATAGCTCTTACGTGCGCTTGCTTCAAGTTCCATGCAATTACGCTATCTAATATATCTTTTGCTGCCGGGCAGTTGCTTTTGACCCTTGGTTTACCGCAAACTACTC
>JAOBRD020325213.1:0-12092 GCA_027575215.2 Hydrozoanthus sils | reverse complement strand
ACTATTCCGCTCCATACTACCCTCCATACTTTTACCCTGTATCACTATTCCGCTCCATACTACCCTCCATACTTTTACCCTGTATCACTATTCCGCTCCATACTACCCTCCATACTTTTATTAGGGGCTTTAAGTATAGAAGTTAAGCAAGAGCTCAAACAGCTCATTTGACTGTGTTGAGCCTTTATTTAATTAAAAGCTTTAAAGATTTCACCAGTTTCTTTGAAAATTTCAGATCTACAATTATATTTATTTCTCTTAACACATGAAAATCCATCAGTCTTGCTAGTTTAGAGTTTGAGCACGCTAGTGTTCGTTCGAAACGTTTGTCATTTCAGATCGTTTGAAAGATCAATTCATAAACTACATCCCCCCCCCCCCTCCTGGGATGAGTTTAAACTGATCTGGACAGCTAGAAACAAAGTTACCACAAATGATGCGTTCCGACTGGTACCGTATAGAGTCACAGCATCTTCGCTTGGCAAGTCTTTTCTGACGGTCTCAGAATACCTTTTCAAGTGTTTCTTTCAAACTAACGTTAAATACATGCAAGTGATGGACAAGCAAAATATTAGCCTTTTTCATAACTTACAGTCAGGCACTGTTCAATTCTACCAAAATTCTAGTTTACCAAATAAACATTGCAGTACTGTTAGAACAGAAGCTGCAGTTAATCAGAAATTTTCTTCAGATTCACGAGCCAGTAAAACACTGGGTTAAGGAAGTGTTCGAACAATTATATCTTTACAATGAGAGGTTTTCTTTGCTTACAAGCACTGCTCAGAATTTCAAACACAAACGTGTTAACAACAAGTTTCCAAGCATAGCCCTGGGTTAGGGCTTTATGGGTCTTCTGACAACAATTGGTTATTAGTTATTTAGAAAACTGAGAAAAGAAGGTCTTTAAAGAATTGGCATTTATAAGTATAATACAGCCATTCTAAACTGGATGCTGCTTTTGTGAGTAATGTTTGCATGATCAGTGTAAAGCATTGTACAATGGTTGTACTGTAGCTATCTTCAAAGTTGTGGCTAGTGACAAGGACAGGTTCACATATAGTAAAGTGAACTAGACACAGTAGCACTAAAATTTTCACAATTAGAAAATACAGTCAGTTAAATGAAACACAGATTAGAGTATTAGTTAAGCTTAAAACAGAAAACTTGATCTCTAAGATCTTTTTTTACATTTTCGAATTTCTTGGGGAAAATACTGCAAACTACAAATAAAGTTTATCACAGTTTTCATTAAAAGGAACCACAGCAATGCTTTCATTACAGAATTAAGTAAAAAAACCATCAACTGGGATGATACTAATGCAGTTCTAATTTGTAGTTACACCATAAGAAAAACAAAAGCATGAAAAACAAAAGCACGAGACTTGCTGATAAACCAGAAGAAACTCGAAAACATTTCAATTTGTGCCTTTCAATGTGGCAACCATTCTTCTCCACTAACCCTCAAGACTTTTAATATCAAACAAAAAAAAGATGTTCACCCATATCTGCCATCTCCTATTTAACAATCCTTAAATAACACTAATCATTTACACAAGCTTTTTGGCTTCAAAGAAGCCTTTTAGATGCCTCATTTGCCAGAACCCAGTTGTCAGAAGGATAAAAGTCTGTGCCAGTGCCCACCACAGCACTCGCTGGTTGGTGCTTTCACTTGTCTGTCTAAACCTCTCCTCACGGAACTATGGAACAAGTGAAACTACACATCAGCACTTAAGCTGTTTTAAATCAGACACTCAACTGTATTTAGCTGTGTGCTCATTGAAAAATCACCTGTACAAAACAGCAAGTACTTACTATTTAACATAAAATAATTAAAATTAATAATATAGTAAACATCTGACAAAGTTGCATGGCTTGAAAAAATTCATGTACTTAGGCTTCTTCCACTGACTTGCATGATCAGCATTTAAAGCAATAATTAATCAAGATTCAGCATTGTTTGTTCAGTTCGATTGGGTAGCACAGAATCCAGTGAACATCCCAAGAATATATAGAAAAGCAACTGCTATTGAGACTTAATACTGTACATTTATTTAATGCCTTTTAAGACCTCAGGGAGCAATTTTACCAAATTTAAGACCTTTCTTTAAATTTGCAAAGAGACTAATGTCTCGTGAGACCCTTCTCAAACTGTACTGTAAGTTTGTTCGGGTTTTTCTTAATTTTTTGTTATTGTTCAACATTGAAAAGTGCAAATCTGATCTATTAAATGAAATTGGTTTGAAATTAATTATTGTTTTTTTTAAGCTATAATCGTCACTGGAGCCTGTCTCAGTTGATTTGACATGGACTGACCAATTACAAGTTCTGCCAACCAAGTTCACACAAATACAAGGCAAAAAAACTGTTAAACTTATATATTTTATGGCTTCGTAAATAATTTTATGCTGATGTGAATCAAACTACAGCTTAGTATTGCAAAAGGAGTTTCAAACAAAAACCTGTCAGGGAGAAGGAATAAAATGGAGTCAATTTCAATATCTAATATTCTTTTTGTCTCCTTTCAAATTAGCCCTACTAGCCAGTCATTCTTGAGTTCAACTTTATAAAAGAACAATCATATTACCCAAATCGAAGATAGCAGTGCTAATTTGAGTGTATATAAAAGAACATTAAATAAAATTACCACCATTTACGAGCACAACCTATCTGGGGTGTGACTCTGTAATGTCTTACAATTATTAAGCAAATAGAGAATAAGCTTCCAGACAAAAAAGTCCCGCCAACCATCAGGGCCTGCCATTTGAGGCAAGTGATCGCTCTCGCTCACCATTGACTTAAGGAGAGTGATTAATGCTCACCTTTCTTCCAGGAATCACTCACATCCAGGGGAAATAGAGTCTTAGTATTTTTTGTGGTTTGTCCTATATGCATTGGAAAAATTCACAAGCAAATATACTTCCACAATAACATTGAAAACAATCAATAACATATGATTGTTTACAGTCTGGTGGATGACTACCGGTATACTACGGTTTTGTGAATTAAGCCAGCACACACTTTTCAACTGTCTATTGAATACTGTTGAAATATTACAAAAAAGTGTTTCTGAAAATAAAGTATTTTCTTACACTTTTTAAGATTTCTAAATACAGTATGTTGTTAATGTGAGTGGAGTTACTTCAAATTTGTTTGAAATCTGAAGTAACACTGATATCAGGGTAATGGTGCACTGTCCTTTTAGGTGTTTCTTTTAAGCCCTTATCACTTGGAAAAAATAGCTCATCTCCATTAGCTTAGGTGAGCTTTTGTCACTCACCAATGATTTTCAAACAGCAAGCCCTGAACCATCATGTTATTTTTACCTTGAAAAAATTGCAGAATTTTAACTCACCCTCTGATAATTTTGTTCCTTGCTGATCTGCTCAACCTGGTCAAGTAACTGTCGAATTCTTAGCTGTAGTTCAGTTAGTTTATCCTTAGCAGCAATCTGTGCATAGTCATTAGCATGCTCTCCTACTTGGATGTCAAGGTGGATCCTCTGTTCAACACAACATGAACAATAACAATTTAAGGTGCAAAAATAATATATGAAGAATTTGACCATTTATAAGTTACACTTGCCAACCAAAAGGGAGGTCTTTACTGGGATAACACAAACCTGGTTGACACTTTTGAGATAAGCACAAGCTTAAGCATAACGAACCGATGTTCACACATGCAAAATAAGCACAAGAAAATGAAAAATACATCTGCACAAAGTGGACTTAAGACAACATGCTTATGCTTATGACTGTTTGACAGATGCTGATACTAGGGAAACAATCAACATAAGCATGACCATAAGCACAAGAGAAAGGAAAATGTTTCTTTTACTTGTGCTTGTTGATGTGCTTATTTCACGCTTGTTCACACCTGGATTTTCCTGTGTTTGTGCTTAATGTATGTCACAAACTGAGGGTTCAACACTGTACAATCATAGCAAGGTTCATATTACAAGACTAAGGTCTGAGGAGCCCCAGTAAAGTCCTTGCCATTGGTTAAGGAGTTGAATGTATTCTATTATAAAATAAAGGAGACATAATGCATAATCTGATTCAAAAGTAATGGCTGTGGTGACACACTCCAAAATTAATATGAATGGTGTATTTACATACCTCATTGCAAGGATTTATCAACTGTTTATGTGGCAGTTCTTATTTTCAAATTCTTTATTAGGCACACCAAAACAGCAGGATATACACACTGCGTATAATTGTTAAAGTACCTTATGCACATTCTACAAGGTTAAGCTACATACCAGTCTGCCACCAGCCCAGAGAGACCATCTGGTGGAGTTGGAGTGCAGGCAGATCAAGTGCTCGCCTGGTGTATGTGATGTAAATGTAAATCGACCTTCTGAAGAATAATACTTTGACAAAACAATTTTCTGGTTTGGATCTTTCACTTCCACATGCATACCAATGCCTGGACTTGAAGGCAAGAAGTCTTTGATATTCTCGTCGTATAGTTGAGTCTTGTACTTTCCTGTGAAAAAGAATGGATATTAACCATATTTCTTAAGCAGCCCATCCCCCCCCCCCCACTTCCCCCTTCATCCAACCTCAAAAAAAGGCAGATTTCCAAGACCAAAGCGTACTAAGCTAGCCATTTTGGCTGAAACATTTTCGTTCGAACTGAAACATTCTCATTTAGGTGAATCAAGTGTATATTGAATGAAACAAAATAAACAATAATGTCTTGCAGATGATAAAAAATGGAAGCAAAAAACAAGTATGACATTGTATTTGTTAAGATAAAGCTATTACGGCCTGCTTAAGTCAGTGCATGTATTTGCTTTGTTAAATTAATATCTATGACTGATACAAAAAATCAATAATATGTGCATCCCAACCTAGAAACTAACAAATCAGCCAAGAGCTCAGCGTTGTTATGTTATGTCGAATGCAACATATACAAATCAATGTCTGTATAAACAGTACCGCCTGCAATGAACTTTACCTACGCAAGCGCGTTGCGCGTCAACCACTAGCAAAACACTCGCCAACAACTTTAGGATTATATGAAAACATATCGAAAGCAGAGGAAAGATGGGACATGAATTTTCAAACAAAAGCAACACTACTTCTTACTCTGCGCGACTCATAGTACAGTTAATTTACAGTTTCCCATAATTGAAACAAACGCAATATAAGACTAGCAACAGATACATTAACTGATTTCTTCTACAATCGATGACTAAAAATCGTTTTGTAGCAAAAAAACTCTGGAGGACATAGTTAACACCTTTGCACCTACAGTAAATAAGAGAAGAACGGGATATTTGCAATATTTTTTCCGTGCTTACAGAGATCATGGTGACAAAAGAAAAAAAACTAGTAGAAATCTAACGTACAGTATAAATCTAACACAGAAATAGTTTGTCAGAGAGCCAAATTCAATTTGTTTTAATGCACTTGCTAGTGACTACACGACATCTACACTTACCAATTACCATTGTTTCATCCGGAATTTCTTCTATAAAACACTTCTTTTCTGTCTCTCCCATATGGAAATATAGTCCATAGGTACTAGATATGCTAAGTATTAATACAAAACTTAATAAACCGGTCAACATTTTGCTTCTAAAACAAGAAATACTGCCACCGTAAATGAAAGACACAAACTCGAACAATGGCGGATCAACACTGCGCCGACGCAGTAAAGCTGGCAGGCAAAGTGCCACGTGTTCTAAAAAGGGCCATTAACAATGTGAGCGCATAAGCAGATAAATATAATGTCCATTCATTCAACGAGATATCTTGGTTCGTGAAGTGTTTGTGAAATGTTAAATTACAGAAGTTTTTTGTCTTTGCTGTATTTCTAATTTATAAATTGAGTTATTTTAAACACAAACCATAAATTTACGCGAAATCGGCTTATTTAAAAAAAAACAAAAGTCACGCAAGATCATTAAGGGTCACGCGGTCCTGGAAATAAATTTGTAAACAAAATGGCGGAAAGCAAAGATGGTTCTCCTCCGAGAAAACGTTTAAAATCGCCCCCATTCAAGAGCAAATCTACTATCACACCCAAGCTTGCACATAATAATTCATTACAAACTAAAGACAATCGATTACCGGACGATCAGTCTTATCTCAGGAATGTCAACGCGATTGTTGTCGAGAAGGGACTTGGTAAAATAAGAAGTGCTATTCTGATAAAGCAACTTTTAAGACATGGCGGTAGACACCACCAGGAATTACAAGAGTCTACCTCCCATATATTAGTGGACAAAACTATGAAGACGCCAAAGCTGTGCACAATATTAAAAGTAAAGAGTATTCCTGCAAGTGCAGTTGTCGTGAACGCGGATTGGATGAGTGCTTGTCTGAGCGAGGGAAAAATGAAAGATTGTAAGGGCTTCTTGATTTCATCATCAAACACTAGTAACAAAAGCGATACTCAACGTGAAGGGTCCTCAGCAAATTACTCCAGTGATAATTCAGAAGCACAGACAAGTAAAATTTCAGTGGTTGGTACTTTATAAGCATATTTTGCATAACTGTGCAGTATTGAGTACAGTTGGTAAATGGTAATAATAAAATATCGTAAAAATAACACATATGGTTAAATGCAAAGCCTTACTGTACAGGTTATCATGCTATTTACCTCTGCTTAAAGCAGTAGCTGTGGAGAGTAACTCGCCTAAACCAACTGTCAGTCATCGACAGTTCGCCAACAGGTTACAGACAGTTTACTGACAGTTGGCCGTCTGTTGGCCGACAGTTGGCAAACTGTTGCCAACTTTTGGCTATCTGTGGGCCAACTGTCAGCCAACAGATGGCCAACAGTCAGTTTAGGTGAGTTACTCTTCATAATAATATTACCCTTAAAGTCAGTCAGAGAATTTTAAAGCACTGTTCACTTCTGACTATGTGTGCATGCATATACTGTATTTAAAAATATATTAAATATTTTTATACAGGCCCTTAGCCAGGATTTTTTGAAGGAGGGTGCAATTAAATGAGATGCAACTAGCTAGATGCAATTTTGTAGGGGACAAGGGGGCATGCTCCCACAGGAAATTTTGAAAATGAGGTCTGAGATTGATATGAAAACTATAAGCAACTATAACAGCCAGTGTGTGTGTGTGTGTGTGTGTGTGTGTGTGTGTGTGTGTGTTTGGAGGGGGGGGGGGTTCACCTGTAACACCCCTCTACCTATGACCTGATGTATATGTATGTTCATAATGCATAATTATTGAAGGTGTATAGTGGTGAAATTATACCTTGAAAGCTTGCCTCTTTGCAAATATCTCTTTGTAATATGTTAACATTTAGGCTTCGATTTCAATGGAAATAACAATTAACTGTTAACACACAGACACAAGCTAATTTAGGGTGTAGTACAGGCATTAGTTCTTTCTGACCCATTACACTTCACTTTGCTGGCTGTCTCCATATCATTAGCATGACTGTATGTGCAATGCTGCTGTATCATTACATATCCAGCCAGATCTCACTGATAAATAAATTAAAACTAGATTTGTATTGACATTTTGGCATCCTCTCAATGCCATTATCAGGAATAAAGAATCTACAATGGTGCCAAGTTAAGTATGCCATACATGCTCTTGTGTTAGCAAAACCTCACTGATTAAGATCTCACTGAATACAATTTTTACTTTCTTAAAATAAGTGTTTTGCTTTTCAAACATCTAGGAAAACACTCAATACCAACCACCTTCAGTGCTGAAGGTAAATCATCATACCTGGAAACCTTGTTATTCAAAATGTGCAGCAGCAGATGATGACAGTGATAGTGACTATGTTCAAAGTGGTGATGAGGATACAGATAGCAAGGCAGAATCAGGAACTCCATCTGAAATCTCACCAGAAGTCTCTCCTGAAAAACTAGTAAATCTACAGATTTTTTTGCTTTATGTAAAATACTGTTAGTATTGTTATTGCCCATTTCCAATTTGGAGCTCAAAACTTGAAGCTGACTCATTTTTTCAGTATCACTATCCTCAAAATAGTAGCCAATGAGTAAAACTAACAGTAAACAGTAAAATCAGAGTTTCTTACTCTTTCTTAAAATTTCTTGCTTCTTATTTCTTAAGATGAGGAACTCCTGTGTAAGACATGGGAACTCCAGTGTAAGACATGGGAACCCCTGTGTAAGACGAGGGAACCCCAGTGTAAGACATGGGAACCCCTGTGTAAGACATGGGAACCCCTGTGTAAGACATAGCTACTCCTGTGTAAGAAATTTGAACTCCTGTGTAAGGCATTGGAACTCCTGTGTAAGACATTGGAACCCCTGTGTAAGACATGCGAACTCCTGTGCAAGACATGGGAACCCCTGTGTAAGACATAGCTACTCCTGTGTAAGACATTCGAACTCCTGTGTAAGACATGGGAACCCCTGTGTAAGACATAGCTACTCCTGTGTAAGAAATTTGAACTCCTGTGTAAGACATTGGAACCCCTGTGTAAGACATAGCAACTTGGGAGCCCCAGTGTAAGCATTGGAACTCCTAAGCAAGACATGGGAACTCCTGTGCAAGACATGGGAACTCCTGTGTAAGGCATTGGAACTCTTGTGTAATACATGGGAACTCCTGTGTAAGACATTGGAAATCCTGTGTAAGACATGGGAACTCCCGTGTAAAACATTGGAACTCTTATGACAGGAGAAACTCTATGTTCTCGTAGCACACAGACCTAGAAGTTCCAATGATTTTTGAAAGTTATTTTTTCTAGCCTTGTTCTCATATTCCAATTATATTCAGTCTTCTATACTCTATTTTAATTTTAATGTTTTAACAGAAAGGCAAATGGATTTGTGCACAAGCGTCAACAAACGAAGGCAATAACTACAATGAACACATTACTAGTAAATTGGAGGTTGGTTACTTTGATTCGTAATTTTTATTTCTTTTGTTGACTCAATCAAGCCATTTTAAACAAATTTAAAGTCCTTGTATCAGGTGTGATAGAGAATGAAATGAGTCAATTATTCACGATTTATTCACTATTAATTGATGACTCACTTACTTTACTGCCTTTGATTTCGTATAATCTAAATTATGGCGGAACAAAAAACTTATAAACATCGTGAATGATAGACTTTGTTTTCTCGAAAACGCAAACGAAATGATAAATGATAAAAAGAAAACATAAAATTGTCAGTGTTGAACTCGTGGAAGGTTCTTATGTGACTAAAAGAAGGAAGCGTCCATTAGATATAGTTTAAATACCGAAACAATTCTATTATTGTTCATGCAGGTTTTGGCTACAGCATACAAGAACACCAAGGACCAGTGGAGAGCTCTTGGGTATAGGAAGGCAGTCTCCTCAATCAAACAGTATCATAAGAAAATTGAAACCTGGGAGGTGAGTTTATTTATCAGTAACAATCAACCACCTCATATCTCAGAGGATTGCCTTATACGGTACATGGCAACCTGTAGTAAAGTCAATATTCTTACCTTTGAGAGAACCAGTTGGGATCTCTTAGGAATAGTAAGGCAAATATAAAGCAAGAAAATTAAAACCAGGGAATTGAGTTGATTTATGGTTTAAACCGATCAATCAACCACTTCATATTTCTTTTTAGTTAGACATAAAACGCTATTAAAAGGTATTAGAAGATATAAAAGGCGAGGTAAAATTACAAAAGTTTCCGAACGCTTTCGGTTAAATACCGTCATCATTCCCTAATGTAACTTTTAGTACAGTCAGTATACTTGTTGCTTTAAGAGAAACAGTGGAGATCACTGGAGTATAGGAGGGCAATCTCCTCAATCAAAGAGTACCACTCATAAGGAAATTGAAACCTGGGAAATGAGTTGATTTATGGTTTAACCGACCATTCAACTACTTCATATTTCAGAGGATTGCTTTATACAGGGTAACCTGTAGTGCAGCCAGTGTACTTTCCTTTAATAGGATTTGCCTAAGGTTGCCTGATTTGTGGAAAATGTATAATTCAGGTTATGACCTGCTCACTGTTTTTGAATTAGGGTCAGTTGAACTAGTTAGTTTCCCTATTTACATCTCTAGGAATGCAGAAAATTGCCTTTTGTTGGAGAGCGATTGGCTAAAAAAATTTGGGAAATTGTAGAGACGGGTCACCTAAGAAGACTAGACCACATGGATCCCAAGCAAGAAGCGATTGATCTGTTTAATGACGTTTGGGGAGCAGGCCCCACCGCTTCTGAGACCTGGGTCGCACAGGTTAGCAACAAAACACGTATTCTGATTGGCTGAAATGACGTGTTTCGTAAACATTTATACTAAGAGATGGAATCAGTACTTTGGGTTTTATACGACGAGATGGCAGTGCATGCCGAGGATGACGGCTCAGGGAAAACATGTTCTTGGTTTGCTTTTTCATATTTGTGTTAAATTTCCTTTTTCTTTACGATTTGCTTAGACAGGTTTTGACCTTAGATTTTTAAAGAAGAGCTCTAGAATACTAGACTGCCAGGTAATTTGTGAGATGTTTATAGGATGTTATTATAGTTCTCAGATCTCCCAAAGTGTTTTTTTCTGAAGGCGACGTTGTGCCAGAGGCCAGCAAGGCGTATCTCAACGTGTAGCTGTTGTATTAACTAACGCTTTTTGCCGTCGTCTCCAGAGTTGCCATCTTTATTTGCATATAAATACTACTTCCCGAGACATGAAGTTCCGAGTTGACTGTTTGAGTCAGCGAAGTAGAGAGACATTACTCTCGCGCAGAAATATGGTACTAGAAACCAGCGAACATATTCTAACTTCTCATTCAAAATGTTTTTGGTTTATTTTCTTTTATAACAAAAAATATAGAAAAGTTCTCTAAGAGGGGGTGATTGCTTTCATAACAGAAGGCAGAATTCCCAAAGAATATTGATGATGTTGAAGAGTTACAATATTACAAAAGTTAAGAAAAAAGAACTAAAGGAAGGAGAGTTTCTTTTATCTTTAAGTCAACCGTTACATTTAGGTTTTATTGAACTACAAGATGAAAGAAACACCTGGAATCATCAATATCGTCCTTGAATTTCAAAATCAGAAAGGAGGCCTTTTTTGTCTTCTGGTAAATTTATCCCGGATGACTTCGATTTCATTTTCTTGTTGCTGTTTAATTGTTTGGAGACAAGATTAGCTCATCTCGAGTTGAATATATCTTGTTTCTACACAGCGGTTTTTCCCATGTTGACATACTTTCAGGATGAGGAATTCACTAGATTAGAAAATAAGAACAAAGATGCTGGCGGGATGCTTTTCGTCTTGGATGGGACTAAACGAGAAGCCTTTGATACTTGAAAGGAACTCATCCCGAAACGGACTCTTAGTCTGTGGATTTGGAAGACGAGAAAAAAGCGAGAGGAAATGGAAAGAGAATAGAAGGGTGAAAGGGTATAAAAAAATATAGGAAAGACAGAAACGTTATAACGTCAAGAAACAATCACGAAATATGAGTAACACATTTTTTAAGGCCATTGTGGTGAAGAAGTGCAATAGACTGAATATAAAAAGTTAAAGAATGGGAAGGGGAGACAGAAGGATAAGGTTGTGCAAATCACTAGTTTTGCGTCAGATTTATTAACTCCGTTTGATCGCAAATAAAATGAAATAATAGGTTGGATTTAGTTTGTGTTTAGCACAGTGGGAGAAGACAAAATCAGAATATGGATTAAACGGCAAGACGTTGTTTAGGGGAGTCAGGTTGGTTGAGTGCTAGCGCTCTTGCCTCCCACCTCTGTGTTCCTGAGATCGAATCCTGGGTTCCAAATGAGGGCTGAGATTTGTCGTTCACAATCTGACCTCGAGGGGTTTTTCTCCTCCTTTTTCTCCGGCACTCCGGTTATCCTCCTTCAACAAAATCGACACTCGGCATATTCTATCTGGCTTTTGAGCTGTTCTCCGAAGTCGTGCATGGGCTGTAAAGTGGTAGTAACTGCGCATGTGTCATTTGTCTGTGAGTAACAGTGCGCCTTTACTTGCTTTTCTCTGACCTTGTTGAGCTGCACCCCGTGGAATTCAGTACATGACTGCATGTAAGGACGATTACCTCGCTAAATATCGTTACTACTACTACTACTACTACTACTACTACTACTACTACTACTACTACTACTACCACTACCACTACCACTACCACTA
>JAOBRD020325109.1:5208-21354 GCA_027575215.2 Hydrozoanthus sils | reverse complement strand
TCTCTCTCCCAATAAAAATTAGGCAAAAAGGTCTTTTCATAAAATTAATTTCGAAGGTTCTGGCAAAATTGAAGGTTTTATCACTTTTGCTTATCATAAAGGGCTACTTTTTTCACGCTATAGTTTATATATCTTACAAAAAAGGAGGAATGATAATCCTGCAAAAAATGAAATTTCAGTTTTTTTTCTGCTTCAGTTTATTACATGCATAGTTGGCATGACCTACTCCTAGAACTGGAACTCAGTGGATGCTCAAAACTCTTATTGTCACAATAAATATTAAAAGAGAGATCTAGCTACCTATATTAGTACTATCTATAGAGTCCTGTGCTCTATACAAAACTGTAAAATGTCCATTAAACTCCGTTTCTTTTTTTTATTTGTATTTCAAGGTAACAACTACATATGGTTGTAAAACAGAAAAGCTAATAAAGCTGAATAGTTGATACAATAAATACTCAAACTCCGTTTTGCCCAAACTATCTTACTTTTTTTGTCTGGAAAAGAATGGACTTCCTGCTTCGCTACAACTAGCCCAACGAGCACCTGAAAATTTTTAGTAATTGGACAGCAAACTGGTTACTGGCTAAGCTTTTAACTTCTATTTTAAACAATAATGTAGATATCAAATAAAGCTTAACTTACGCAGTTTGGAACTCCTTGGAGAAGATCTTTAATGTAAGTTCTTGCATTCATATTCATAATGGAGTTAAAATCAGAGCCATCTGGCCAACCAGAATTTGGTGGCCCACGAAAGTTGTTACTCATGGTGTTCGGAATTCCAAGTATAACTTCTAAATGGTTAACCTTACTTTTGACACGCTCACAAAGATAAATATAGGTTTAAAAGTTTTATCTTTGCTCATTTCTGAATTACAGCCATTTTTAAATCTCCTTGTTGAGCCCGGGTTTGTAAACAAGCGCAGTGTTTTAAAGCGCGCCGAAAATTGCGCGCGCGCGTCAAAAAAGGCGGGAAATTTCTATGTTTAGGTACCAGGCAGGAACAAAGAGCTGCGTCAGACAAGAAAACTGGGACTAGTCAAAGCCTTGGAACGAGGCAAGAGCGAAACAAGTTGGAGAAAAACTTCAATGATGTAGTCAGGTGTTCGAAGAGGAAGTATTTTAGCCCAAAAAATGGCTACTAGGTAAGTTTGAAAAAACTTTAGCAGGCAAAGATTTATTTAAGCGAAGAAGCTTAAGGTCTGTTGTATCATTGATAGGCTGGACCGACTCTTCTTACTTCTTGATACCGGTTCAACTCCTGTAACTCGACGTGCAGCCGCCATCCAACTTGGCGAGGTGCAAAAGCTTCACCCACACGAGTTGCCTAACTTGCTGAGTAGGGTATGTACGTGAGAAAAACGCTGATTTTATAGCTTCATCGCGCATATTATTTGACCGTTACTGTGCACTGTTAAGGTCATTTAAGTCTTAAGGAGACATGTTGTTTTAATAATTTACCAAAGCGATAGAGCTTGCTTATTTCATTTTGTATGGAATACCTGTCAATGGTCCAATAAATGTGGGCCTGTATTCCGCTTTCAACAAATCTGGTGCCAATATTGTTAAACTTTTCACTAACTTCCGAATAAAAATCTTTCTTCAGGAACAAAAAATTACCTGTCTGTTTAGTGTTACATAATTTTTAAACCCTGAAGAATTGTTTATAGGCCTGGTTCAGTTTCCCCAGTTATGACGACAATAAGGTTATGTATGTGGTAACTCACTTTGGTAGTGCATTGGTTATCAGTGATAATAGGATTTCACAGTATCATCACTCTATTTCTATTTTTGGCAGAGCTGAAATCTCTAATTATGCTCTGAAAAGTTCACATATGTTTTATGATACTGTATGAAGAGGTTACCAGTACAAAGAGTAATTATATAATATGTTGTGCTTTCTTAAGAAAGACTATGATGGTTATTTAAGAGCAAAATGCCCATCTGGAAAACTTTAAACACCACAACCCCTTTAATACAAGCCCTTATAAGTTAGTTGCTGGTTTGTTTTATGCTGGAATGCTCTTCCAAAAGGGGGAGCTCTCACAGAAAAAACAGTAAGAATTAAGAGATTTAAAGAATATTAAGGAGATAATCCTATTTACTCCTACTTACTATCCTAATGGTTCAAGCACCTCAAAATATTAATCCTAGAAACCTGTGAACCAAGCACAATGTACAATGAATAATGTATAAAGCTGAATAAGAGCCACTAAGGCCAAGAGAATGAAATCATTAGAATATTGTCTGCTGCCTGCATCGGTTTTCACTGCCGCACAAAATTTTTTTGATTATTTGAAGAAATTTTCATTATTTTGCCTTTTCTTGCTTCAAATAAAAATGGTGAAGCTCAAATGCAAAATAAAAGCCATAAAAATGTGAAATAAAGACAGTTGTGCTATTTATTTACAATACAAACCCTGGAATTGCCGATTTTCTGCTGATTTCCAGTGCATTTGCGTGCACGAGTCTGTACAAGAGTGGGAAACGGTTGAGTCGTTCCAGGCCCTGTCGGTTTTCATTCTCAAAATACCTTGCGTGACCAAAGAACGACATGTGCGATGCAATAAATTCTGCATTTTTATAAAGATTTTTTAATGAAGTTTAATGAAAATCAGTAAGTATTGGCAAGAAAGCTTCAAGTTAAAATGCTGGCTGGTTTCTGCCAGACCACCTGTTCTAACTTTCTGTTCAGTTGTTGGTTGGTTTACTGGTATGTTTTAACAATAGGTTGCAGTGTTCTTAAAGAGCAGTAACTGGGACACAAGGATAGCAGCTGGCCAAGCTATCGAGGCCATAGCACAAAATGTTCCCCAATGGAAACCAATTGGACTTCAGGCCAATACTCCAGTACAAGTTAAAGGTTTGATTTTTGTAGTACTTTTAAAGTGTATGTATCAGTTGTGGGTTTTTTTATGTATAAAATGCCCTTATCCTTCTATTGGTAAAGGAAAAAAATTCAATTATGATTTTTCTTCATGGTGTAATTTGCATTTAAAGTTCTGAAAAATTACTTCCAGTTTCACTTTGACCATGCAATTGGAAGGCTGGTGTCTACAATGGTTCGTGACACTGAAAGCAGAAATTAGTAGCCAGAGTTTGTGTTATGTGTTAGCTGTTCCATTTTCATGTTTAATATGAGTATCAACGTCTAACTCCTCCCCTGAGATAGATGAATCATTTTCTTCCTAATATAAATTCTCCAACATTACTGATCCACTAAACTCTGCTTTCAATGTCATGGACCAGAAAACAATAGAGTAGTTAGCAGCCTTTCAGTCGCATGGTCAAAGTGAAACTGGAAGTTATTTTTCAGAACTTTAAGTGCAAATTACACCACGAAGAAATATTGTAATTGAATTTTTTTTGCCATCACCAATAGAAGGATAAGGGCATATTGTACATGTATACAAAAACCCCACAACTGATATTTACACTTCAAATTTTGGAGGAAGATCAAAGAATTGGTTGAGAATTTTTAAAGGTTTTTTTAGCAGATCAGATTTGCAGTATAATAAGTAGAATTGTTATTATTTTAGAGGAGATCCCATTTATCATTAATGGTCTCAATGTTGTTGATTATCTCTACTTATAAGCAAAAAATAATTTTCATTGTGAAAACGCAAAATGCCAAAAGTCAGAATCAGTCATATGGTTCATGTTTCTAGGGCCTTGTTCTCTTTCTTTTGTTTTGTTTTTTATCCTAATTAGCTGTTTTTTTGTTTTGGATGAATATTTGTACAATCTATGTGTTTTTTTAAAGGCAGTTTTTTAATGTTATTTAGCCGTATGAATGCACAGTCATTCACACCTGTCTCTTTTTGTAAAAGTTATCATTAAGTTATAAAATGGATAAGCCTCCCCTATTCTGATCATCTTCAGAGAGGTCAAACTCTTGACATGATGCCCTCTACCAAAAATGAAAGGCAAGTGTAAGAGAAACCGAGAAAGAAAAACCAAAACTGCCCAGAGTGGAAATCAAACTCACAACACCCAGATCACTTGGCAGTTGCTCTTACTACTGAATTAAGAAGGCAACCACTTTAGTTGAACAACTAATTAATAGTGGTAAATTAATACCACTACTCCATTAGATAAAGCCATATTTTGTGGCCTGACAGTGACAATATTAATGGAGTTCCACTGTAAATAAACTATACTAATTAAAACATCTTGTTAGTTGAAGCTCCTGATGGGTTGGCCAGTGCAAGTGAAGACAACAAGCTGGAGTTTTCCAAGTTTGATATCAAAAGAGTTTTACAGCATGGTGAACCTCTGGTAGGGTCATCTGGGGAGGAGTATGACATGGTTGATGAGGAGATTATGAGTAAGTTGATGGCATATTAGAGACCTTAAGCAAGAGATGTCCGTGTTGCCATGGAGGTCAACTGAAAATCAAATATCAGTAGTTAATGTGCACAAGACCATGGAGAAGCTTTTCACCTTCATGTCAATTTTCTCGTCAAGACTGTGAACGGGGCAAAGTTTATTGGAATATAATATGAATTAACTGATTCAAGCACCGAAAGTTTGGGCGGAAAACGTCTTCACGCCCTTTTTCTTGAGCACACGTTGGTCGTGGTAAGGCACGCACTGCTTTAGTATCTGTTATCTTGACATGGTTTTCTTGGGCTTAAGTGAAATGTTTATTTAAGTTTCATTTTGTTGTGTGTTGATGTGGAACTTCATGTAAAGTTGGAACCACCAGCTGCTGAGAAAAAGAAGCAATTGAATAAAACAAGATGAATACCAATAAATTCTAAAACTTTTGATAGTTTTCACCTGAACACTGATGGGTAGTCTGAAACTTAGTTTCATTTCTTCAAATGATATTTCAGCTGGTGAAACACATTTAATAGTTTTAGAATGGAACCACCCAGCAGCATAACAGTACTACAGTCAAAATTCTCTAAGGCAGACCAGGACCATCTTTAACTGTCCATCCTAGAGAGGTGTCTGTCTTATAGAGACTTAAAATACATTAAGTGACTGAGAAAACGCATGACAGTGACCAAGATTTGGTGTCCGTTTTATAGAGGTGTTCATCTCGAGAGGTTCAACTATACTAACAATGTCATTTAAGCTTCTTTTTTTCTTAACTATAATTCTTACTGTTCTAGTTGGGCAAAGTAAAGTTTAAGTATAGACTTGGCTTTTTTAACTTTTTACTTGTTTTCTTTTTAGAGCTAGATCCAAAACAACGGATAGCCTGGCAGCAAAAGTTGTTAAGGAAGCGGCTAGGCCTTGACATTGCCCCAGGTCTTGATGTAGGAATGGATAAGATATTTAACGATGAGGATCTCTTGCCTGATGTTCAACACACAAAAGCAATCAAAAAGCAAAAATCAACAGAGGTTTGTTGAGCATTTATAACAAAATTGTGACTTGAAGATTGATTTTGATAAAATGTTAATCTATGAGTTTAGTTTCAAGGTTTTGAAACTGTTTAGGTGGTATAACTTTTAATTGAATTCAAAATGAGAACTGTAGTTTCTTGTGGAGAATGCTTTAGGTTGATATAAAATCACATGGCTGTTAAGAAGGTCCTCTAAGAATATCACATGGTTTCAATCAAGATCCCTTACTTATCACATAGCTGGTTGCCCTATAGATATGGAACTAATTTGTTGCTACATTTTTCCTAAATTAAACTGAGAAGAAATACTACAAAGGACAAAAACCTGATTAAAAATTTTATAATCTTCAGAATCAATCATTACATGCTGTTGAAAGGAGTTCACTTTTTACTTGCAGAGTGCAGCAGAAATTGTTGCTGCAGAGATTGCTGCCATCAGCTCTTCAAAAGGACTGAGTTCCCGGGAGAAAAACAGAGCGAAGAGGAAAGCAAAGCTATTGGCAAAGCAGCGATCAAAAGAGGGACCAGATCCACAAACACATTCTAACCCAGGAAGGTAAGATAAACTTCAAACGACTTTGAAATATTAAGATCATTAACATTAACTGTGAAGCTGAATGGTATTTATTTCTATGTAGATTAAAAAATAATCACATATATCTATATATATATATATATGATAATTTTCAGGTGAGCCAAAAAAAAATAACCTCGCAAACTGAATAATTGTTACAAAATATTTGTACCAAAGCAGAAACTGGTAAAATATAAACCACATATAAATTTGGTGTCAGTTATATATTTTGTAGAAATATTAAAAGAATAACTGCTTTTATCTCTAAGTGATCCAATTTCAAAAATATGCATTCTAAAATGCGGTTTTAATAAAACAAGCAAACAAGATAAACAAATGTGAAACAACAAAAAATGAGAGTTTAAAATAAAACAAAGCAAAATAAAAGTAAATTCAGTTAACTATAAAATATGGTCAATGTGTCCTCCGTTCTGCTGTACACAGTTTTCAAGCATCTTGGCTATGTGTTAATTGCCCTTGCAATTTGTCACTGCAGTAAGGACTCCCATCATTTACACTCAATTGCGTTACGTAACAATTGAACATTTTTGACATTGTTTTCAGGCACGTAAACAACACTTTTTAATGATTCCCATATATTGAATAGTCAAATGGATTTAAATTGGGACTATTTGTTGGCCATTGGTCTTTCATTGTGAAACTGGAAACATTTTCTTCAAGGAAGTCTTGTGTTGAGCGTGCCTTCTCAACACTTGTTTTCTCCGAAAAACCCATTTAACTATCCCAGTAAAACTTCTGTATTTCAACAACATGACGAGGCACAAGCTACCTTCCTCCCTGAGAAGGCACTGCCCTCCGAGTTAAACTGAACACAGCTGCTCCAGCTCAACTGCAGCTTCATCTTAGGACATGACAAGGTTAACTTGCCCTTCCTCGCTTGCCCAGTTCTTTAGTTGTGGTCTGAGATAAGGCTTCAGTTTGACAGCATGTATCACTTTAGGTTTTGCTCTGGGATTTATCTTAATGTGGAAAGTTACAACCAACAACACAGTTGTAATGAGGAAGGCTCCTTTCCATGGACAATCTAATTTGGGGTCCCTACCTTTGCTTTGGCAAACATCATGTAACCAGACACTATCCCTGACTTGAGATGGTTCGCTTGGTACATGGTTGTTGTTAATTCTCTTTTATCACTCTGTGGTAAAGCCTAATTGTCGACTTACGGTTCATGAGCACTCCCCAACCTTTGCTGTAATGCTTGAGCATGCTCAGTTTTCAGCAATTCTGCATCTGGGGTTATTCTGTATCAGTTAATCGAGTTGCACCCCCACTTGCATTCCAAGCATCAGCAGATTTAGGGTCTCACCAGTAGACTCATGATCGGAACCTCAATAGGCCATCATGCATGGCTTAAGGTGTACGTCCCAGCCTCTTTCCGATTTTCAGCTAGCTTGTCTTGCAATATTTCTACTAAGGTTCTGTTGAAGCTTTCAACTTAGCCATCTGATTGTGGATAAAGTGGCCTTGTCCAAGTCTTTCAATATCTAAAATTTTATACACTTCTGCCATGATTTCGATTCAAAGTTAGTGCCTTGGTTACTGTGAAACTCTTCGGAACTACCGAAATGACACACAAATTCATCCACAAGTTTCTCTACGACCTGGTTAGGAATTGCCTTAGCTTCTGTCCACTTTGTAAAATACTCAGTTACAACTAACAAAAAGCTGTTTCCTTGATGAGATATATGTTTACTTAATAGTTCTGCTACTATATTACTCTCTTTTTGGTCAAACCTGTGGAACTACAATGCTAAAGATCTTTTAAGGGGTCTGGTACCAGATTCCCTTCCGAGTTTTCACCCCTTCATGGGTTTTACTGTGAGAGTCATACTTCCACTCTGGGATTATCATGTTGGTCAAATTAACAACTGGTTTTGTTAATCAAATCACAGTGTGAGCCCTGATTGCCTGTTGCTCATCACTTGAGTTGACAACCCCTACCGGTTCAGGCTGAACCCCATTCTTGCCACCAATGTGGTGCTATTATATGTCTGTAAATCCACTGAGTAACAATCAACTTTAAACTCAAAGGCCATTGCTTTATTTTCAACACTGTATTCTATGAAAAACCTATTTAACCAACCCAGTAAAAGTACTGGGTTTAAATAACATGATGAGGGAGGGGGGGGAGGGAAAGCAACTGGACAGAAACTCGCTACAGTACTGTGGCTGAAAGAATTTGAGTTATAACTCTACATCTCTTGTTATTATTGTGGCCATATTACATGTACATAGCTTCTTACAGCTAGTATATTATTAGATGTTGGCTATCTGACAACAAATGTTAATCTTTGTTACATGATCTCAACAGCTTTGAATGTGAAAATGAAGAAGCGCCAAGTGCCAAGAAGCGCTGCACAGCAAGCGTTGTTGTTGAACAACCAGCCGATCCAGATAAGATTGTTGTTGACAGTGTTACAGATGTTGCAGCTACACTTGAGGAGGTAAAATGGCATCATAGGTTTTAATTTTGGAATTCTGCCCAGGATGGGTTGTTCAACATCTTTTACAACCTCTTTCAAAGGAATAGCCGAGTTATTATTTATTTTTTACCACTAAAATTAATAGTTTATTTAGTCCTCCGTCCTACTGTTGACCCCAAACTGAAATTGATAAAAACATTTTAATTATAAGGTAAGAACATATTCATTGGGAATTGTCAATACTGATAACGGAATAATGTCAGTACTTTAATTTATCAATTGATTGGATAACTGGTAAAAAATCTTGATAATTGTTTAGCAGTTTGATCAAATTGCCAAAGTGAAACAAATCTGTTGATTTATGTTCACACCATCTATGTTACTTAGGGAAATTGTTAAGTTAATTCACTAATTTTGAACTTGAAGTCTTATTAAGATTTTTTCCTGATTGTCACTAAAACGATAGTTACAAATGAGTGTAAAAGTGCTAAAAACAATTTTTTTTATTCATTTAGTCAGGAGAATGGCCATTTGAAACCTTCTGCTTGGAGCTGTGTCATGATCTGTTTAACCAGTCTTGGGAGGTATGTGGTGGGTTTGTTTCATTTCAGATCTTTTTATCAACGGTTAATATAAAACTGGGATCATTATTTCGGTTTTTACTTGTTCTGTTTAAGCTAGAATGGTGCAATTTTTTGTTCAGCGTTTTCGGAGCAAAGCACCTTCTTCAGTTCCACAGGCTCCTTCAGTTCTACAGGCCCCTTCAGTTCTACAGGCTGCTTGACTTCAACAGGCTTCTTCAGTTCTACAGGCTCCTTCAGTTCTACAGGTTCCTTCAGTTCTACAGGCTCCTTCGTTTCTACAGGTTCCTTCTGCTCTACAGGCTCCTTCAGTTTTACACGCTTCTTCAGTTCTACAGACTCCTTCAGTTCTACAGGCTGCTTCAGTTTTACAGGCTCCTTCAGCTCTACAGGCTCCTTCAGCTCTACAGGCTCCTTCAGTTCTCTAGGCTCCTTCAGTTATACAAGCTCCTTCAGTTCTACAGCCTCCTTAAGTTCTACAAGCTCCTTCAGTTCTACAAGCTCCTTTAGTTTTACAGGCTCCTTTAGTTCTACAGGCTCCTTTATCTCTACAAGCTTCTTCAGTTCTACAGGCTCCTTCAGTTCAACAGGCGTCTTCAGTTTTACAGGCTCCTTCAGTTCTACAGGCTTCTTCAGTTCTCTAGGTTCCTTCAGTTCTACGGCCTCCTTTAGTTCTACAGGCTCCTTCGGTTCTACAGCCTCCTTCAGTTTTAGATGCTACTTTAGTTCTACCAGTTCCTTCTTTTTTTCTACAAGCTCCTTGACTACAAGCTCCTTCAGTTGTACAAGCTCCTTTAGTTCTACAGGCTCCTTTATTTCTACAAGCTTCTTCAGTTATACAGGCTCCTTCAGTTCAACAGGCGTCTTCAGTTTTACAGGCTCCTTCAGTTCTACAAGCTCCTTTAGTTCTACAGGCTCCTTTAGTTCTACAAGCCCCTTCAGTTCTACAAGCTCCTTCAGTTTAACAGGCTTCTTCAGTTGTACAGGCCTCTTCAGTTGTACAGGCCTCTTCAGTTCACAGGCTCCTTTAGTTCCACAAGCTCCTTCAGTTGTACAAGCTCCTTTAGTTCTACAGGCTCCTTTATTTCTACAAGCTTCTTCAGTTATACAGGCTCCTTCAGTTCAACAGGCGTCTTCAGTTTTACAGGCTCCTTCAGTTCTACAAGCTCCTTTAGTTCTACAGGCTCCTTTAGTTCTACAAGCCCCTTCAGTTTTACAAGCCCCTTCAGTTCTACAAGCTCCTTCAGTTTAACAGGCTTCTTCAGTTGTACAGGCCTCTTCAGTTCACAGGCTCCTTTAGTTCCACAAGCTCCTTCAGTTCTACAAGCTCCTTTAGTTTTGCAGGCTCCTTTAGTTCTACACGCTCCATTAGTTCTACAGGCTCCTTTAGTTCTACAGGCTCCTTTAGTTTTACAACGTCCTTCAGTTCTACAAGCTCCTTTATTTTTAGAGGCTCCTTTAGTTCTACAAGTTCCTCCAGTTCTTCAAGCTCCTTCAGTTCATCAAGCTTCTTCAGTTTTACAGGCCTCTTCAGTTCTACAGGCTCCTTCAGTTCTACAGGCTCCTTCAGGTCTACAAGCTCCTTTAGTTCCACAAGCTCCTTCAGTTCTACAAGCTCCTTTAGTTCTACAGGCTCCTTCAGTTTACAGGCTCCTTCAGTTCTACAGGCTCCTTCAGTTCTACAGGCTCCTTCAGTTCTACAGGCTCCTTCAGTTCTACAGGTTCCTTCAGTTCTACAGGCCCCTTCGGTTCTACAGGCTCCTTCAGGTCTACAGGCTCCTTCAGTTCTACGGGATCCTTCAGGTCTACAGGCTCCTTCAGTTCTACAGGCTCCTTTAGACCTACAGGCTCGTTGAGTTCTACAAGCTCCTTCAGTTCTACAGGCTCCTTCAGTTTTACAGGCTCCTTCAGTTTTACGAGCTCCTTCAGTTCTACAAGCTCCTTCAGTTTTACAGGCTCCTTTAGTTCTACAGGCTCCTTTAGTTCTACAAGCTCCTTCAGTTCTACAGGCTCCTTTAGTTCTACAAGCTCCTTTAGTTTTACAGGCTCCTTTAGTTCTTCAAGCTCCTTTAGTTTTACAGGCTCCTTTTGTTCTACTAATTCCTTCTTCAGTTCTACAGGCTCCTTCAGTTGTACAGGCTCCTTCAGTTCAACAGGCCACTTCAGTTTTACAGGCTCCTTCAGTTCTACAGGCCTCTTCAGTTTTAGAGGCTCCTTCAGTTCAACAGGCTCCTTCGGTTCTACAGGCTCCATCAGTTCTTCAAGGTCCTTTAGTTTTACAGGCTCCTTCAGTTTTAGAGGCTCCTTCAGTTCAACAGGCGTCTTAAGTTCTACAGGCTCCTTCAGTTATACCAGCTCCTTCAGTTATACAAGCTCCTTCGGTTCTACAGGCTCCCTCAGTTTTAGAGTTAACAGGTCTCTTCAGTTTTAGAGGCTCCTTCAGTTCTACAGGCTCCTTCTTCATTCTTACAGGCTACTTCAGTTCTACAGGCTCCCTCTTCAGTTCTACAGGCTACTTCGGTTTTACAGGATCCTTTTTCAATTGTGCAGGTTACTGTTTCAGTTCTACAGGCTCCTTCAGTTCTACAGTCTCCTTCAGTTCCACAGGCTCCTTCTTCATTCTTACAGGCTACTTCAGTTCTACAGGCTCCCTCTTCAGTTCTACAGGCGTCGTCAGTTGTACAGACTCCTTCAGTTCTACAGGCTCCCTCTTCAGTTCTACAGGCTCCCTCTTCAGTTTTACAGGCTCCTTTTTCATTCTTACAGGCTACTTCAGTTCTACAGGCTCCCTCTTCAGTTCTACAGGCTACTTCGGTTTTACAGGATCCTTTTTCAATTGTGCAGGTTTCTTTTTCAGTTCTACAGGCTCCTTCAGTTCTACAGTCTCCTTCAGTTCTACAGGCTCCTTCTTCATTCTTACAGGCTTCTTCAGTTCTACAGGTTCCCTCTTCAGTTCTACAGGCTTCTTCAGTTGTACAGACTCCTTCAGTTCAACAGGCTCCTTCAGTTCTACAGGCTCCCTCTTCAGTTCTACAGGCTCCTTCTTCAGTTCTACAGGCTACTTCGGTTTTACAGGATCCTTTTTCAATTGTGCAGGTTTCTATTTCAGTTCTACAGGCTCCTTCAGTTCTACAGTCTCCTTCAATTTTAGAGACTTCTTCTTCAGTGTACAGGCTCATTCTTCAGTTCTGCATTCATAGCCCATAGAACGGAAGAAGTAGATTTGCTCTGGAAAAGATTAAACAAAAAATTACATCATTTAAGCTTAAACAGAACTACTAAAAACTGTAATATAATACTACACCTGGTATTTGTGTTTTGAACAGTGTTTTCTTGCTTCAATTTTCTGTAGTTGAATCGTCAAAACCACTGATTCATTAATAAAAGTGATAAAGGCAATAATGGAATTTTTTAGTCAAAATGCTGATTGAAATTTACAGTGATAAATTCTAATGAAAGTTTTGATCAGGGTATAAAATTACGAAAGGATAACATTTAAAATATGACAATTTTCTGAATTCTCCTATGAGGAAGTTTAACCTTTCCACTTCTTTGTCAATTGCTGTTTGACTTACTTGCAGATGCAAACAAAACTTTTTGATAAAAGAACTACATCTACCATAAGGATTAAAGGGATGGGCAGACTGTTGGTTTTCATATTAAGAGTATCGTATACTTTCAGTTCCTTTGGATCTGAAAAACTGTTATTGAGGTTTAAAGGTAATGCTGAGATGCAGTTTATTTTGATAGGAAAGTTCTAACAGTTAGTAACAATCTTTTACTTATTGCCCTTACTCACACCAACGTTTTTCAATATCGTGCTCCGATAGTGAGTGGTTCCTCCTAAATTGTTCTACAATTGGTAAAAGTTTCAATGGCTTAGTGGAAATGCGTGCAATTTTGGGCATCCAACTTTTGTGTTTTCTGTTTCAGTAACATATACAGTTGTCTGTATAAATTTAAACTTACATTTTTTACCTAATGATGCAACATACAACCCTTGTTTGGCAGGTGCGACATGGTGCTGCTACTGGTCTGAGGGAAATCATCAAGGTCCATGGAGGTGGTGCAGGAAAAACTGTTGATATGTTGGCTGATGAGGTGTGAAAGTTGTGTGGTGCTACAGTACTAAGATCTTAGAGAATGATTTCCAGGTTTAACATAGCTATTCTAATAAGTGCCTGGAGTGCTTTTTTCATTTTGGTCTTTTTAGGGAAGCACTTATTTTAGAGGGGCGTTTCTTTTTGCTTATTAAATTTTTGCTCTTTTGGTTGTAAAGACATTAGAATCTTGAGCAAACTTATTGATATCTTCTCCTACGAAACAAAAAGTTCTAAGCAGAAACATATCAAAGATCATGTTCTATTGGGAGCTAAACCGGTTTTGGTTGGTTTTGTTCAATTCCAAGTAGAATGTTCACTTTTCCAACCTATTTCTGTTAAAATGTTTTGAACTAGGGTCAGAGTTGGTTGAAATGGTTGATCACCAAAACCAACCGAAAACGGGTTTTCCCAATAGAATTACAAGAAACTCAACCAACCAAAAACGGTTGGTCCCAATACAACACGACTACAATACAGTCTAACAAATACTGTCTAATATGTGCAATACAGTTTAACAAAACATTTCTGTCTAAACCAACGGTGATAAAAAACAGTCTTGTTCTAGCGATACCTAAGCCAGTTCTTACTGTGGTGCTAATTCAATGCAACAAAAGCAATCAAAACAACATATGCTCCCATCTTTTTTCTGGCAAGGATTGCATGTGCAATGTAACAACTGTCTAATACTAACAGGGATAACTGTGCATGCATGTAAGATAGTTATCATCTAACACGCCCATTCATCTCTGTTAGTGTTGAACAATCTGGAAGGCCAGAGATTGGACAGGTGTAGAGAGAAAGGCCGGTAGCTAGTGGAGAGGGCCCCCAATTGTTTATTTTTTTCCCAAGACTTGCAGTACTGTACCTTGTGTGTTTAAGTCATTTAAGACCATTCCACTGAAATAGAACCTACACTGAGAGTCAATCCTTGCCTATTGTTTGTTTATGTTAAAGAAACTTGCATTTTGAAAAAAATTGGCAGTCCCAACGTCACCTTCTTTATAATGAATAATTCCTTATAATTCCTTATGATTATGTTCACAATTGCTTGCAAGAGTCACACTTCCGACGATTGTTTGACACTGAGAATTGCTCTATGTTTATTTTACAACAAGAAGAAAATTATTGCTTAGTTCAAAACAACAGTCAGAAAAAATGATAGGTCGCCATGCTTGTTTATGAGAAACTGTCAATTTACCCCTCTGGCGAACTCCAGCCATAAGAAAAAACGCCACCATTTTTGATGTACACAACCATTACAAAATCTTTTATTTGGTGGTTCAACAGTTGGATACAAACAACAGGAAGTGGTTGGAAAATATGGCTCTCCACCTTCTTTGTGTGTTAGCTCTTGACAGATTTGGAGATTTTGTGTCAGATGAGGTTTGTTATATATGTGTCAGTGTTTTAAGTCTGCCTAATTGAAGGGTCTAGTGCAAAACAACAAACTCTCCTTACATTTTCCCTATTATCTCTTAATTTATAACTTTAAAACGTTTCATATAAAGTTGCTTATGTCATTTTTGCACTAGGCCCTTCATTATTTTTACAAAAAAACTGATTTGTTGCTAATGTACTCATTGTTGTTTCTACTAGAATTTCATTTAGCTCAGGTTCAGTGTTTGAGCAATGAAAATCAGTCTGTTCTTCTTTATTTTATAGCTTTAATTAGACCTAAGGACTCAGTTATCTGTCTCGAATACAAAGTCTTGAACTAAATTTTGTTTGCTGTAAGAAACTTGTTTCAATACTTCACGAAAGCAAGTAAAATCAGTTGAAACCACTACGTTAGTGAGGTACCAATCTGCTGTGCTGTGCTAAGTTATTTTAAACTTTTAAAACCAAACAAGTGGTCGTAAAGTATTTGTGGAAAAGATGATTTCATCCTTAGAACTACAAATTACTCAAACTTCTGGCTTTCGTTTATGTTAAAGCGGGTTTCCTTTGGGTTTTGTTTCTAGATAACTCTTAAATAAAAGGTTTTGTTGGTAGGGCACCTTAACACACAGTCTTCTTGAAAGTGTACCAGTAACCATTTTTTTTTTGGGGGGGGGGGGTGGAGGACAAAGCTAGTATTAATGTCAAAATTTACTTAGTTTTAAAAACTTAGTAGTTTTTAAACCTTAGCTTTACTCTATTGTGCTTGACAACGTCGGCGGTGCAGTGGCCAAGTGGTTAGCGTGTTTGACTTATAATCCACTTCGTTGTGTCCTTGAGCAAGACACTTTACCCAACTTTGTTCCAGTCAACTTAGCTGTTTAAATGAGTACCAGTTCTGCTGCAATAGATTAGTGTCCTGTCCAGGTGGAGTCGGTCAAAGACTCTCATCCGCTTAACACTACAGAAACCAGAGATAAGCGCCGGCCCTATGAGCCACTTAGGCTCGAGAAAAGATTTAGCTTTAGCTTAGCTTGACAACGTTAGGTTTTACAGTCGAAGGAATTGTTAGATTAAGTGAAACTTACCATTGGTTGAAGTGAAATTAATACTAATAATGAATAATGAAATGTTTTGGAGCGTTTTATATAGCCTCAATGCTCTTCCAATGATTTACAGTTGACTTTGGTATAGAGGGTCTTAGATCGTCCGCTATGTACGGCTCACATTAATATTTATTAAGAGTTACCCTCAGTAGTTGACAGACCATGATACCGGGATCACCCTAATTTTTTTTTGACAAGTTTTGTGGGTTCTTTTAAGTCCCCCGATAGGAGATTGAGAGACTGGGCCTATGGTTTAACGTCCTTATCTGAGAAGATATGAAAGTCTAACCATTTGCAGATGTTAGAGCAAAGGTAGCACCTTTTCCTCAGTTATTTTAAGACCCTGAGTAAAGGTCCAGCACCGGGAATCGAACCTGAGCCTCCTGCATGAAAGATTGGTGCCTTACCAGCTAGGCTAACCATGCGGTGGTTGACTATCCCCTGTTTCTTGTTTTTCCTTACTTGTATCATGTGCAGGTTGTTGCTCCTGTACGAGAGACTGGTGCACAACCATCAATGTTATACTGATGAAACACATGGATACATGTGGAGCAGCAGTCGACTCTCACCTGATTCTTGTTTTACCTTATTTATATCACGTGCAG
>JAOBRD020325003.1:5743-21357 GCA_027575215.2 Hydrozoanthus sils | reverse complement strand
TATATATATCTGTGTGTGTGTAAGTCATGTGTTACTTAACAATTATTCGACGAAGTGGAGGTGAACGGTGGTGGATATTTGCTGAGCCGCGAAGCGGCGAGGTAAGTCCAACACTTTTACCGACACTGAGGTGAATAATTGTTTTAGTATATACCACACAAGTTGAAAAAACAATGAACCAAAAAAATACTTTTATTTTGGCAAAGCACCGACAAAAACACAATTATTCGGGCTTTTACAAAAGTATTTACGCGCGCCGTGGCGCTTTTAAGTCGGAAGTCTCATGACAATTTTAAGTCAGGAATGGTTGATTTACTTACCATTAAATACTGACAAACCAAATTTTGTTGCCAACTATGTGTTTTTGGGAACACCTTCATCATTTACTGAGGTTATTTCCTCTTCGGTAGCCGAAGCGAAACCGAGCAATCTGAGTTAACCAATCAAAACGCGCGAAAATGGATATTCACTTGTGTGGTAAATACTAAATATGTATACTTATTTATATGACAATTAAAAGATTCATGGACTTTAAATATGGCTGATCTTTTACTAGGAAACTTGAGCAACGAGGACGACGACAACTAAGACAATGGCTTACAAATAAACACGCTTCTTGCTTACCTTTTCCAATCGCGTATGACAAGTTTTCTTTCACTTTTGTCCAAGTTATGCTTTGTGACCCGAAAAAGATGGAAGTGTTCATCTTACAGATGAATTTGAAAATGACAATTTTTTCTGCAGGTCGTTCTCGTAGCCGGAAAAAACTTCAAAATTGAGCTTTTCACGTTGTCGTTTTCAAGTCGACAGCGTATAGGTGACCCGCACGGTGCATTCCAACGTGCAGCTATTGTATTCACTATTGTTTTCTGTCGTCGTCTTCGACGGGTCCTTACTAATTACGGAACAGCCGGAGTATCATGTATAGTAATAGAACACAAATTTATAAAATTTAAAAATTGTTTGATTAGGTAAGGAGAAGTTGGTTATTGATAAACTGGCCTAGGCCGAGAGGTAGAACAAGTAAATGAACAATAGAAGCATGTGTAGAGCAAAAAGACGTGACAAGTAATGAACGAAAAGTGTAATACTGCACACAAAGATCTTGAAAGGGTATATAAGTTTAAATATCTGGGCGTGATTTTGGATCCTTGCTTACCCTGGAACGAACACGTTGAATATATAGGAAACAAAATCTCGTCTCGCCTTGGAATGCTGCGTATACGTAAAGCCCGAAAAGTCATCCCAAAAGATGCATGCATCACTCTGTTTAACGCTATGGTTTTACCATAATTTGATTACTGCTGCTGTGTATGGGACGGTTGCGGACAAGGAAATATAAGAACTACCTTATTCATCTTCTTTATCTAGCTGCGGGAATAATTGTTGGTTACAAGGCTACCGTTACTGATATAAAGCAAACGCAGAATTGGCCAAACCTAAACCGCAGAACATGTGTTCGCAGATTTCTAAGTGCATCAATGGCCTGGCTCCAGCGTATCTCTCGGACAACTTGTACTTCTCGGAACAAACGCATAACTACAACACTAGTTAGGAATAAAGAACTTACCCGCCTGCCTCCTGCCAAAAAACAAAATTTCAAACATCTTTTAAACACAATGCCGCAAAGTCCTGGGACGCTCTTCCTCGTAACTTACGCCATAACCAGTCTCTCACTAGTTTTAAACTGAAAGTCAAGCAACGTCTTAATCACCTCAGTTAATTTTCACTCTTATCAACCCTTCCAATGATTTCTTTTGTTGTGTTGTGTTTTTGTTGTCTTTTTTAAAGTCTATAATTTGTTCATATTATTCTGCACAGATCTCCATTTAAACCAGCTATGAACTGGAATTTCTGTTTAAATAATGTAAAAAAAAATGTCATTTCAAATCTCTTTTTCCTTCAGCTTCTTTGACACGATACCGGACGTTCCCGAAAATTTCCTGTATAGGTGAATTTCATTGTTGACATCATAAAAGTATAAATCTTACTTCCGCGTTCAAACAAAATAAGTCGAAAATTAGAGACTGTAGCGCAGTCAGTAATCAGTCAAAGTGTTAGCTTGGTACATTCGATAGATCCGGAGAAATGTCAACAATGACGTCATATTGAAAATTTTGGGAAATCGAGGTTTGACGTCGTCGAATTTAGAGAGAAGTACCCCTGCGCGTTTTTAGCTAGCCATTACAGTGAAAGCCCACATTTAAGAGGCGGGCCAGTTGACCTCGTAGTGGTGGGGGGACGGAGAGGAAGAGTTTGCAAAAAAAATATGCATGCTGAAATCCTATAAAGAGAATGTCTGAAAATGGGCAAAAATTTGTGTTTTCTGAAGCTTGGCTGAAAAAAAAAATTGCAGGGAAATCATTCTTCCCCCCGCCCCTTCCACACGAGACAAACTTGCCCGTCCCTGTGATCCTTCAAGTGTCTTATCCTGTATCCCTAGTTTTTCATTTAAAACAACCGCTATTGTTCAAACCAACTTTAACAACACCACGAATAGCTGTGGGCCGGGGAATATCCTAGTTAGAAGAATGAACATGCAAGATCACACACGTTGACAGATGTTAGTTTTTATTGTCCTCAGTCAAACTGACTAGCACGTTACAAGTGTCGATGCAGTTTCTAGTCCAATTTCCCTTTTAAAGGTATCCCTCAAAAACGTATCAAGCTATTATTACAGTACTGTAATACCTATGTTAAAGTGAGTGTGTACTTCAATAATTTTCAGCTGTCTTTAAATCTTTGCCCTTTAGGCCGGGTTGTTCAAAGGCTGGCTAACTTTAACCCTGGGTTAAGCCAAAATTCAAGCAGTCATTTTTTCTCAAATGAAACGTTTACGGTTCTTATGAAATACTAGAGACTTTTAGCGTCGCGTTTACGGCAGACGGCAAACCGCAGCTAGCGGTTTTAGGTTCCCGTTCCCGGTTGTGGTAAAATCGATTTTAACATTTATACCGTTTGCAGAATTGGCGGCAAAAATTGAACTTCGGGAAAAACGGTGGCTGCTTCAAGGTCAGTGTCAAAAGCGCTGAGAACTACAGTGTTTCACAGTTTTCGCGTTACTTTTTGATTTCCTAAAAGTGATCGGGATAACTCGTATCTTTTCAGACGAGAAGTTGATAGCCTTGTTATGCTCATATTTCACTACCAAAAAAGGTGCACAAGGTGGTAAAAGGATTAAAGAATCTTGTATAAAGTTTCAAACGTGAGATTACAGGATTTAAAGTGCAAAAATATCTTGACGTATTTACGTACGCGAGAGAAGGTTCCTTCCCGTTGAAACGCGAACTGCAAACGTGAAACGTGACGGCAGGGTGTGGTCACGTGACATCCTCACGGTTTACGTCTGCCGTAAACACGAAGCTAAAAGTCTCTACTATTAAAATTTTCCATGGGAAAACAAAACTTGTCAATTCTAAACAACGCACAGTTCAGATAAGGCTCTGTAAGGTTGAAAACAAGAACGTCGGTAGGAAAGTTAACCCTGGGTTAGCGCTAATTGGCCTTTGAACAACAGGGCCCGGTTGTACGAAGCCTGGGTATGCTATCCGCTGGATAAAAGCTAATTGTCTTCACTAGTAAATCAAAGATTTGACTCTTTGTTGATTTGTCTATCCTCGGTTCTTAAGTGATAGGAGACTTCTAAAGTAAAATGTAAAATAGTGTCAAACAACTTTCATTATAGTTTTACTACTGAAAATAGAAAGCACTTATCCAGCGGATATCTTAAACCCATGCAGGCTTCGTACAATCCGGCCCTGCATGAGCCCTTTACCGTTTTCAAACGTTATTTAAAACACCGCTGAAAAACTGACTTCTTTCGTTTGTGTAAAACACATTTAAACTTTTAATATGTTTTGTTAAATAATATGTAGCTGCTTTCTTGGTGTACAAAACTCCATGTCATTACATGCTATTCGTATCAAACCCCGTTATTTTGGTTTAGTGCTATGTACATTAACTATATAATTGGTAAACGTGTTCTTTTTTATTTCATAAATATCGTACAAACTATTAAAAATCTTTTTTTTTTCAAGTACCCCAGTTCTATAAACAAGTTTTGAGCGCAGCTTGCTTAATAATAATTATGTCAAATATTCACTATGTTAAACAATCCTGTGGAGTTTAAGGAAAAACATCAAACTGCCCAAAAATCAATTATTACGAAGCAACCAATCAGAGTAAAGCAAAACTTAAGAACTCATAACGCACTTCTAAAAGTGCACATGAAGAGAAAATTTTTTATTTCTTCAGTGGATAGAACTTGCTAAATGAGGAGTAGCGATAAAAAAATATTGTCAAAATCTCTTATGGTTCTTGAGATACTGACATTTAAAAATTTCAACTGATGACGCCACAGGTAGTTCCGACAAACTTGCACTTTTTAAAAAATCTGCTGCCCGTCCATAACCTTTGGATGTATTTAAGCCAAAGTTTGGCTGTTGATATATTTCGAGGTAGATAGATTATCAGTCCAAGTTTTGCTTAAATGCATCGAAAGGTTATGGATTGGAAGCAGATTTAAAACAAATTCAAATTTGTCGCAAACACTAGTGACGTCATCAGTTGAAAATTTTAAATGTAAATATCTCGAGAACCATGAAAGATTTTGACAGAAATTTTTCAACGCTATTCCTCGTTTAGCAAGGTCTATCCACTGAGGTAACAACATTTTCAACTTCATATGCACTTCGCTCGGGACCTCACATCACCCAGAAACGAACTTCCAACTTAATGGACCAAACAATGAAGCTAGTACAAACGACTTTTGTTTTGTACCAAAAGGTGGGCTTGTGTGGTATGCCGTTTCATCCGGGCCGAAACTAAAGGTACAAAATACAAACCTGACCTACTGAACAACCAGCAAAACGCTCAAACTATTAGTGCACTGCACGTACGTTAACTCTGCTTGGTACCCTAAATGTTTCACCTCAGGCAATACACATCAAAAATATAGAATATTGCCCTACACAGTACAATAGTGAACCTGCACCACTAGACTGGCCACACAATCCTGAAGAATATTGCCCTCTCTTTAGATTATATGGGTCAGTAACACATTTGATCTTGATTGATCATTTTTCTAATTATATATATTTACTAATTACGTTCTTATTTTATATACAACTTTGACTAAGTCATTTTTTTTTCAAAAACAAAACAACAACATGTGTTACTAAAAATATAACAATTTTGTTCTCTTGCAAACATCACTTTTACAAAAAGCACAAGTTTTTAAAAAGGTTTCACTTGTAAGGTCGTTCAGGCTTATCTCTCACAAAAGTTATTCTTCATAAAGACTTAATATTCCGTTATTTTCACCACTTTTTTCTGAACAGGAGAAAATATTTTTCAATAAAAAAGTGTTGCTCAGTAAAACTAAGCACAACATTGCGTTAGCCTCTAGCTGAATAGCAAAGTTTTGACAAGAAATCTTAAAATACACTTCCAAAACAACAGTAGCTTGCTAATTCTCTATATGATACATATTATACGATAGTTTTTGACATAGTATATGTAACTATTATATTAACTACATTTATTTATAAGCCCTTGATGATCTGATTCGTAACAAAAAAAAAGAAAATTATTAATACTATCATCCAGCTGTAAAATTTCTGTAGAGGGTTGTTTGTCTTCATACCTTGAAAAGGTTGGTCACGACATTAGATTACAGGACTTCGAACCCCTCAAGGCAGACACAAAGATAAGACGGACACCAAGTACTGATCCATGCCGTTTTCTCATGCAGTCATTTACTGTATTTTAAGTCTCTATAAGAGGGACACCTCTCTCAGCAGACAGTTAAGGCCAGCCCGAAGGTGTGCGTCTTGGAGAGGTTTGACTGTAAATGACTTTGTAGTAAGTACAGAGTTGAAAGACTCAAAAAACAAACTTGAAAATCAATAGTTGAGTAACAATTCACGGGACAAAGAAATCTTATAAATTCGATTTCGATCGTGTTCACAAATTTCCCAAACTCTGTCTACTTTAGCATCAGAGTAAAAACTTATCTTCACTTTCATATGTACATTATTTTCATTAAAAAAAATGCCAACTTAGATTTTGCAAAAAAATTGAAGCCCGTCAATTAGGTTTTTGTGTGAAACGTGCACCAGGCACCAAATCAAAAAGTGTTGGTCTTCTACTTTTGTACACTATTTTTTGACTTACCCCTTATACCTGGTGTCCAGATTACAGTTATTCTATACAAGATTAAGTGTAAATCTCCATTCCAAGTATATATGGCACCACCTATCACACAAGTTTCAAGCAGGTTCCATTTTTGAGAGGTTTGCAGTTTCTGTCCGCCTCAACTGTTAGGTCATCTCGCAGCATTTCCAGTGTGTCTTTAACCTGTAGTTTAGAAAGTAAAAACATCAGCTACACCCAACATCTGATTACTACTCCACTTTAATAATAATAATTTATTATTACTGTATTAGTGTAACTTAAATTTAAATTATACTACAAGCTATACTGTTTAAATAATATATTCTCAACATGTATCATGTTGTTAGCAGTCGAGTTCTCCATTTAAGTGGACGGATCGGATCATGCGGTTCAGACGTTCCGCAGGGCAGTTTCTCAGTATTACATGAAGTACAAACGTTTATTGACCCAAATAAGGAGGCCCTACCGGAACTAAATCCAAATAAGGATGCGCTGCCCAGGCCATATATTCTCAACGATGTATCATGTTGTTAGCAGTCGAGCTCTCGATTTGAGTGGACAGGTAAATTCTCCAAACTGGACTCCCTATTTTTCATTCAAAAAGTTTGGGAGAATTTTACTTTTCACCGATAGCATTATTTTTACCCGTGGCAACATCTACTTATTTAGACAAGAGTGCTTTACTGTAAAATATGCCACTCGTAGATTACATACGAAACTACATCCGGGATACGAGTGAAATATTTTCCATATCCTCACTAGTGAAGGTTAAAGAAGAAATTACACGTCGGCGCGAACATAATTATGAAGTTTATAAATCTCTTCGTGGAAAAAAATATTTCACTCGATCGCTAAGCTCACTCGCTAAACCTCTTTTTCCCACTAGAAGATAAACTTCACATGTTTGCGCCAGCGTGAAAAATCCTCTCTCTTTATATACATTACACAAATTACAAAAGTTACGTTTTCTCGAAGCCTAATTTTTTGTTTAACAAGAGATTTATCAAAAACTTTTAAACAGAAATTTAACGCAAGAAAAGTCTTAAATTCCATAAAATACTTGCATCACGAAATACAGTAAAACCCGCGTATAAGAACCTAGGTTTTTCCAACTTAGCCTAAACAAGTTCTTAGTTTGATTTTAGGCTACCTAGGTTCTTAAATATATATACATTAACATCAAAAAATTTAGGACGAATTTAATTTCGGACAAAAAGTTTGTCCGAACATTAATCCGTCCGAAAATGTTTAGCGTCCGAAAATTTTTAGCATCCGAAACTTTTTTCAATAGGATCATAGTTAATCTAGGGACTGGTTATGAAACCATTGTTGTAGGTCTTTGTTCGTCGTTTTCTTTTGTTTACTACTTCCAAAAGATGCACAAAATACAAAAGGTTTTGAGATGCAAATCAACAAGTAGCCAGTCAAAACATTCTCACAAGCAGCCACACGAATCCGACAAAGTTTTTATTTTATGAATACCTATTCCAGAATAGGCCCAAACAAACACATCCTAAAAGTTTGTCCTTGCACGAACAGGTTTGGATTTAACCAGTCCACTTCTTGAAAATGAACTAAATGAACTCGTACCAGGTGTAAACGAACTGATTATTTTGTCTGAATTTGGTTTTTTACGTTGAGGCAAACGATATCATACTTGAAAGCGTTTGAAATTGCCGTCGGAACAGGTTTGTAATAGAGTTATGTTTGCTGCAAAAAAAGTCCGAAATTTTTGTCCGAAATTTGTCCAAAATTCACAAATTCACAAATTTGTCCGAAAATAAATTGTCCGAAATATTTTTGTCTGAATTTTTTTGATGTTAATGTAGGTTCTTAATTCTATAAGGGCTCTTGTGATTAGTATAGATAACTACCACAGGGCATACTGGTTTGGAAAATGTTGCTGCATTAAACAATTTTATAAAATATAGTTTAGATGATACCCTTACAGTAAATTTATATTGTCATTAAGAATTAAACGCAGTGAAACAGGAAAACAGTTTCAATGTAACGGGAGATCAAAAATATTAACTAACCAATATGTATTGTACAGTACTTTTCTGTTTACTATCCTGCCTTCATTTTTGTAAAACCTAATGAAAGATTTCGGCTAAATTAGTTCTTATGAAAATGGGGTTTAAAATAAGAATTTTAGCCTAACAGGTTCTTAAATTTTAGGTTATTATACGCGGGTTTTTACTGTAATACAATTTTAAAAAGTTAAAAAGCTAAAAGTTACATGACGCTATGACGTTAGCTAACTTTAGCTAGCTAGATTGTTCGATTGAGATATTCCCGAGGGCCAAAGGACCCATGGATTTTAAAAACTTTCTTGCATTAAATTTCTGTCAATATAAATATTTGTTTTTATACTGAAATTAAATATCTTCACTTACTTGCTTTATGGCATAAAGGTTTGCAGAAACGATCATTTTCAATCTAGAAGGAAAGTAAAACATAGAGAGTTCTTTAATAACCCAAGCTTCATCTTTTAAGTACTTTCAATAGTTTTTAAATTTCTACCAACAAAAATTTTGTGTCACTCAAGCTTCTCCATCAAGCTACTTTTGTGATTCGCTTTTCTTTGAACAAAGAACCCTTCAGCTCAAATACAACAAAACACATGGGCAGAGAGCTAGCACACCTACACCAATAACTAATAATTATTGATAATTAAACGACAGTTATTGTTAACATTGTTAACTTTAGGGAAACTCGACTCAAAAACCTCTTTCTAAAGTGCCTACGACACGAAATATCATGTTACACCAGTGGATAGACCTTTCAAAATGAGGAACAGCTGGAAAACATTTTGTAAATTAAAATCTGTTATGGTTCTTGAGATGTTAACACTATTGTTTATGACTGATGACATCAGTTGTTGAAGAGGCCTGCAGATTTTCAATGTTTTGAAGTCTGCTGCCAACCTTAATCCTTGGACGGTCTATCCACCGAACTAACAAAATATTTCATGTCATCTAGGCACTTTAAGAACGTCAGTTTGGGATTCCAGAAATGTAATTTCTAAAGTGATTTAATGAGTAAGAAAAGAGCTAGCCAATCCCGTGGAGGCTGCCTTATTGTCTGACGTCACAACATCAAAACTGTCAAAACAATCAGCTCTATTGCCTTGCTAGGATTGTTTTTTGCCTGCATTTTCGTATTTAAAGTATCCAAATTTTGAGTAAAAAAGAAAACGTTTCTCTTTTTAAGCCACTTAACAAGAAGCTTGCACTTCTTCGATAACAAACATTTTGATGTGACATGTTGTGGATAAGATCACAAGGGCAAAGATGGCGGCCCCTTTAGCATTCATCTTGCAAGTTTGATAAATTATATTTTTTAAGAATGTGGCTTGAAGAAACGTCCTCAAAAATACTGGAACCCCAAACTGATCTTTCTAAACATAAAACAAAATTTTTTTGATATACTAGGTGATTCTTTGTGGTACTCCTTCGAGATTGTTACAAATATTCAAAACTGACTCTATCAAACAATATGCCATTCTGTTGCCAGTACAAAAAAGACAGCATACATGTAAAATATGTTCAAAGAATTTAACACTTGAAACAGGCACTTATATTAAGGAATTGCGATCTGAAAGAAATTCTTTTTAGAAAACTGTACATTCATTTTGTTATTGAAAAAACGTATTCCATATTATTTCTTGAACTGTATTTTAAAAAAATTATGCTACATGACTGTGTAATGCACTGTATTTATCAGGACCACATCAGTCATTTAGAATTAATCCTGGTTCCCCCTGGAAAACAGCTACTGATTATCTTAGTTTGAACTTCTTTTTATTCATAGATTAACGAAGCTTGTTAAATGAACATTAAGCACACCTGCTCATTTCAGCATGATAAACCTGCTCACGTAAAGTCCATATTTGCTTTATTGACTGATGCCTGAAAAATGAATACAATAACCTATTAAAGTGCATATGAAGTGAAAAATCTTATTACTTCTGCAGTACGTGGATAGAACTTGCTAGATGAGGAATAGCGGTGAAAAAATTTTGTCAAAACCTTTTATGGTTCTTGAAATATTAACATTCAAAGTTCTCAACTGATGATGCCATGTGCATGGTTCTGGATAAATTTGCATTTTACTCAAATCTGCTGCCAATCCATAACCTTCGTATATATTTATTTATAGGCAAAACCTGGGCTGATGACGTACCTCAAGGTACAGTAGATAGATCATCAGTGCAGGTTTGGTTCAAATTTATCCAAAGGTTAATGGATTCGCAGCAGATTACAGCCTGTCAATAAAAGGGGTCCACTAGGGTTATAGGGCCTTACTCTGTTGTGCTAATTGACACCTTAAGTGGAAGCAGTTAAATATCGGTCAGTATTTAATATTAATAGTTTTGTGCATTTACTGACCATTTAGCTGTGTAAGAACAAAATTACTTGTTTATTGTGTTTCACATACATAACAAGGACACAGATAGTCAAATGACTGTACTTACACAACTTGTTGTGGTTGAATTGGAGTATAAAGTATTTTTGATTCCAGAATCGAGATTCGATAGAGTAGAAATCCACTACACATCAAGAGGATCACAATTCTGAAGAAACAATCAAACACAGTTTTTGCAAATTAACTAAATGTTAAATAACATGAGTGAATGTATGTAGGTACTGATATGATTAAAAGTAGAAAACTTACATAAAAGTTGTCACTAAAACGAACAGTTGTTCACTTCTTAACCTGTAAAAATTAAAAACATAAAAAAGACTTGTTACAAACTGGTAAATTTTGTACACCATCTCTTTGAGGTTTAACTAGTAAATTTACTCATAAAATTCAACTACAGAGAGAAGAATTAACCATTAACTCTATTGAACCCTACAACAAAATTACATATAACCCTGAATAATTCACAAAATTCACAAAGCTTTGATTCATAAAATTCATGTTTTAATAGCTTTTCAAATGTTAGTACTATTCAAGCTGTTTTACAAAGTATGGATGTCACTGAAACTAGAAACTTTTAGTTGACAAGAAAAACAGCTCTAACACTGCTCAGATCTAGAGCTCAACCTTGCCATCTTTAGGTGGCCAATGCTGGAAAAAGCAAATGCTGGCTGCTAGATTTTTAAAATTTGCAGCCAACTGGCTACTACAAGATTTTAAATTAAAGTCCCTATCAAGCTTATTTTTTTAAGTTCCAGATTGAAACTGTTGTCACCTGTGAACTCAAAAATCGAATAACCAAAGAAAATTTCCACGTCTAAGAAGGCTTTTTAATAAAAAAAAGATTCAAAAGTAAATTTTGACTAAGCAGGTTGGTGATTGGTAACCTGTGACGTAGCAGCAGTGAGTTATGTGGTTTTTGTTTAAAAAATTTCATTTCTGTTAAAAAATGCCATAAAATTTTTATTTCAAACAATTTCAAGGGAATAATTCATTGATTAAAGTTATAACATTGTGACTATTGGAGCCAGAATATAATTTTTTGAGATAAAAAAGATTGCCTCTGCTTCATGCCTCCTGCGCGCTATGTTATCATTGCACGCTTCAAGTCTAAGAAATGTAACAGGAACAGCAAGAAAAGGTTTTATTTTTGAAAATTACTATAATTATTAAAGGGTTCTACTTTTTATCTGGAACTTAAAAAATAAGCTTGATAGGGACTTTAACTAATAGTTTAAATAATGTTTCTAGTGAATAATTATGTTGTTTGATGAACAAATGAAACTTATCTGCTTTCTTTGGGAAACAAATCAGGAAACAAAAAATCATTGCTCTTGTGCACATGCACATGCAGCTACTGATGCGGGTATTATGTAATTACAGTATAACGAAGCACAGATTTCGCATTGAAAATATATTGGCTACTATAACTTGTGCTCTGGCAAACAAATTTTTGCCTCTGGTGGCTAGCTGGCTACTTGAGAAAAAGTGAATTTCGAGTCCTGACTGTCTCACAAATTCTATAAACATTATATTATACCCTTAATGTAATAAAGTCCCCAGGGAAACAGTTTGTTTTGTTTTAACGAGAGCCCCAATGTTTCCAGAGACTAAGTCGAGGGAAACATCAGAACTCGAGGGAAAATAAAACTAACTTGTTTCCTGAGGGACTATAAAGTGCTTTGTTATATATTTAGACTTTCCCTTTTATTGAGACTCTTTATCGGTGATGTGTTTGGCACGCAGACAACAACTGTGCAATTGTATACGGTCGGGATACATTTGAATTTGATCAGGTACATGTGACCAAGAATCAACCAACTACAGTGCTCGTTTTGTTGAGTGAAAGTCTAGGTATATAACGATATAAAATATATCATATTATAATTAGTTATCTTATTAATTACTTCCAAACAATATTCACAGGCATTCATTATTAGTAACATGGTTTTTCAATGTTCTGTTTTGTTGTAAAAGATATTTTTTCTTACACAAAGCCAAGAAGGATTAAGTTATCAATGAAACAAAAAGAGATTTAGTGGTACTCAAAAATAAAATCTTACCTTCTTAGAAGCTGGTAGCTAACTTGCAAATAAGAATAAAACGTCTCTGCAACTGAGGCCAACAGCATTGCTAAACCTATTTAATTTACATAAATAGTGTATTGTGGTTATAATAAATAATTAATGGATAGGAACTCTGTTAAAAGTTCTGAAAATGAGTTACTGTGCCAGCAAAGAAAACCAAAAGAACCCTGCAGTATTTAATAATTATTTATAAAATTAATTAAGATCAGGTTTTGTTTTTGTAATGTAAGAAAAAATCAAACTAAAACTTGCAACAATAAAGTGTACAAAGATTTTAAAATTCACTCTGAAGATTCTTTATTACTTAATCTAATTGTTGACTCCAGCTTTTGTGAGTTTTAATCAGATGTAATCATTCTTTGCACATAAAGAGTGGCTAAGAAGCAAAAGTATTTTATATGTATTCAAACAAAAATTAATAATTTTATGAAAGCGCTAAAATCAATTAATTTAAAGAAATGATTAATAAAAGCAGATTCACTTTTTTGAGTCTTCTCATAGTTTACTGTATAATTCTATGATGAGTATGAATTTCAATTTAATTATTATTAACACTTAATACATCTTTTTCAAAAAATGGCATGCAGCCATTTTAAAACTATTTTGTCTGCATTCAAATTCATGAAATGTAAGCTCTAGCCTTGTTTTGGATACATATTCTTTTGATAGTTTGATTCATCAAGAACAGAGCTAATATCTAGGGCTAATTTGAATGGAGACAAAAGAATATTAAAATCGCCATAATTTTTTAAAAATATTGATCAACTGAAGATAGATCATTAAAAAAAACAGTTATTTCAGATCAAAAATCGCACAGAACCGAAATGCCACTAAATTCCTCAGGACAACCTTAAAGTGTATATGTGAAAAATTTTGCTACTTCAATATATAATTAAAAAGAAAGACCTCAAGGCTAAATGAGAATGGCAAAGAAAACATAATTTTACCAAAATATTTTGTGGTTCTTGAGGTATTAACATTTAAAGTTTCCAACTGATCACATCAGTAATGAACCAACAAATTTGCATTTTTTTAATCTGCTGCCAATCCATAACCTTTGGATGAATTTAAAGCAAAGTTTGGCTGGTGAGGTATCTTGAGGTAGATGTAGCTTTTCAGTCCAAGTTAAGAAATCAATCAAACTCATCCAAAGGTTATTGATTGGCAGAAGACTTTTAAAAAATGCAAGTTTGTTGGAATCATCTGTGACATCATTAGTTGGAAACTTTCAATGTTAGCATAATCTCAATTAGAACCATAAAAGGTTTGGACAAACATTTTTCATTGCTACCATATTTTGCCGTGTATAAGTCGACCTTTTAACACCAAAAGTACACGTCTAAAATTCGGCCGTCTTATAATACACGTATTAAAACATGAAATTTTTTTAGCACCCCTTAAAACTCTATAAAAAACATTTAAAACCAGCATTGGTATTTTTATCTTGCAAAATATTGACATCGACTTATACATGAGAACTCTAAAACTTGCACTTTTTTGGCTGCAAGATGGGGGATCGACTTATACATGGTTTTGACTTATACACAGCAAAACATGGTATCCCTCATTTAGCAAGGTCCATCCACTGAAGTTATCACTTCATATGCACTTTAAATCACACAAAAATTAAACCCAGCTTTAATGATTTTATGAAAAAATAAAAATTCGTACATATGTACATATATGCATGATAAACATTACATAGTATGGTAGCTGTCATTATAACTGCAACACAGGCAGACATACTCAACTTACTGCAGCCAGTAATTCCTAATGGTTCTTGCCGTGATATACTTCGACTACTGAGCTTGAACCTGACAGCTTCTGTAGCATCTTTGTCCTTTTGGAGTTTTCTATTCCCATGACTAGCATCAGTTACTGCTCTGTCTATTATATTGGTTTCTGATTGACACTCACAATTATGGCTTTCCTCTTCATATAATGCCACTTGTTGCATTTCCAAATGAGGATTATGATTGTCATCAGTTGGGGAAGCTATTAAATTAAAATCAGAGCAGTTTTCTTTGAAGCTGATTTCTGACTGACTACAAAAATATAAGGTGACTGTTTGTTCGTACAAATAAATTTAAGTGTCTCTCCTACAAGACAAATCAATATATAAATTTCCAATAATTATTAGCATGAATAGATCAGCTATATGTAGCTACTATATATAAGACTAAGATATACATTAACATTTCAAGTACAGTGTTTTTTTCTATTTAGTATCATGACAAATAAAAGTATGAACTACATTGACATTGAATAGATTAGATTTATAAATATTAAGGCTTTATAATTTTCTATAAAATTATCCTAGTTTATTTTTTTAACTGGATGAGAAAAAAGGCTTAATATGTATTATTACTGATGGAATTCTGTATGTAAACTGGCCAGTTCCATAAACTGCAAATATAATACTTCTTTCTTTTAGGTGCCATTAACTTAGTTTGGCAGCAAGTCATCCATACAATATTGCCATTTAATGTCTACTAGGTTTAAAGGAACACATGATAAAAAACCTCTTATGAAATGTTATAAGTAATTTGCATTGTTTGAACATACAGTTTTAAATTTGTTAGTTAAAAATATGATGTCAGCAGAACACTAATGACCTTTTTTAGCAATTTAGATACTTAAACAGAATGTACAAGTTGTTCAGTAACAGAAATAAACAAAAAAACAAAAAAACAAAAAAAAAATAGTTCCAAATGATACAAATATTGGATTGTTGTGCTGCATCTAAAACAACTATATACATTAACAGAGGGGTAGACCCTAAACTGAGGCTGCATCTAAAACAACTATATACATTAACAGAGGGGTAGACCCTAAACTGAGGCTGCATCTAAAACAACTATATACATTAACAGAGGGGTAGACCCTAAACTGAGGCTGCATCTAAAACAACTATATACATTAACAGAG
>JAOBRD020325002.1:0-38604 GCA_027575215.2 Hydrozoanthus sils | reverse complement strand
ACTCCTGGTGTTAACCAACAGTTTGAGGGCATTTACTGTGGTGCCAATCAAGTCTCAGCTCTAACCTGCAGTTGTCAGGGCATTGTCGTGCCTCTCGACTCCTGGTGTTAACCAACAGTTTGAGGGCATTTACTGTGGTGCCAATCAAGTCTCAGCTCTAACCTGCAATTGTCAGAGCATTGTCGTGCCTCTCGACTCCTGGTGTTAATCAACAGTTTGAGGGCATTTACCATGGTGCCAATCAAGTACCAGCGCTAACCTGCAGTTGCCAAGGCCTTTGCCGGCGATGCCAATGCAGTTGTCAGGGCATTAACCGTGACTCCAATCGAGTCCTAGTGCCAAAATGCAGTTTTCAGGGCATTTACCGAGAATCCAATGGAGTTCTGGTGTTAACCTACATTTGGCAGGGCATTTCCGTTGTGCTAATCAAGTAACAGTGCTAAACTGCAGTTGTCAGGGCATTTGCCATGGTGCTAATTACATTCCGATCTAGCCTGCACCTTTCAGGGCATTTTCCGTGGTGCCATTCGTGTCCTGGTGTTAATATACAGTTGTCAGGGTATTTCCGTGATGTCTTTCGACTCCTTCTGTCAACCTTCAGTTTGAAGGCATTTACTGTGGTGCCAATGAAGTACCAGTGCTAACTTGCTGTTGTCAAGGCCTTTGCCGTGATGCCAATGCAGTTTTCAGGGCATTTACCGTGACGCCAATCAAGTCCTGGTTTCAAGCTGGAATTGTCTGGGCACTTACCGTATTGCCAATTGAGTCCTGGTGTCAACCTGCAGTTTTCAGAGCACCAACCGTAAAACCAATCGAGCCCGTGTGTGACCCTGCAATTGTCAGTCACTTATCATGATGCCAATCGGGTCCTGCCGCTAAACTGCAGTTTTCAGGGCATTTACCGTGATGCCAATGGAGTTCTGGCAAGTGCCAAGGCAACTGCAGTTTAGCGCTTAGACTTAATTGTCATCACGGGAAATGCTCTGACAACTGCAGGTTAACAGGGTTAACGTGATGCCAATGGAGATCCCGTGCTAACCTGAAGTTGGCAAGGCATTTGCCGTGGTGTCGATCAAGTCCCAGCCTTAACCTGGAGTTGTCAGGGCATTTGCCATGGTGCTAATCGAGTTCTGGTGTAAACCTGCAATTATCAAAACTGTTACCGTGATGCCAATCGAGTTCTGATCTGAACCTACTATTGTCAGGGCACTTACCGTGATGCCAATCGAGTTCTTGTGTCAACCTGCAATTATCAAGGCTTTTACCGTGATGACAATCGAGTCCTGGCGCTAACCTGCAATTGCCAAGGCATTTGTCGTGATGCCGATCAAGTCCTGGCGCTAACCTGCAGTTGCCAAGGCATTTGTCGTGATGCCGATCAAGTCCTGGCGCTAACCTGCAATTGCCAAGGCATTTGTCGTGATGCCGATCAAGTCCTGGCGCTAACCTGCAATTGCCAAGGCATTTGTCGTGATGCCAATCGAGTCCTAGCGCTAACCTGTAATCGTCAAAACGTTTATCGTGATGCCAATCGAGTCCTGGCACTGACCTGTAATTCTCAATCATTTATCGTTATGCCAATCGAGTCCTGGCACTGACCTGTAATTCTCAAGGCATTTCTCGTGATGCCAATCGAGTCCTGGCACTGACCTGTAATTCTCAAGGCATTTATCGTGATGCCAATCGAGTCCTGGCGCAAACTTGCAATTTTCACGGCTTTTACCGTGATGGCAATGGAGTTCTGGTGTCAACCTGAAGTTGGGAGGGCATTTGCCGTGGGGCTAACTAAGTCCCACTTACCGTGATGCCAATCGAGTCCTGGTGTCAACCTTCAGATGTCAAGGCTGTTACCGTGATGTCAATCGAGTCCTGGCGCTAACCTGCAGTTGACAAGGCTTGTTCCGTTCGTCTTGGGGGCAGTCCGAACATTCATTCCGTTCTCACACCGGAACTGGTTTTGGATATGTTAATTTGTTTTAACTGTCGAGCTTAAGCATTTTTGTTTGACCTATACCGAGACAGGCCAGGAAGAGCAACTAACCGCCAGAAGTTGGCGAGTAAATTGGAGTCATAAGAGGACTATAAAGACGGATAGCTAGGCGGATGATCTTAACGACCAAAATGTGAAATATTCAATATTGCTAATATACAGGAACGAGTTTAATTCAATAATGGTTTTATCCGAGGCTCTTATCCGTGTTAAGCTTCCAAAAAAGAAAAACCTTGTCTTTATTGTTTCAAACAGCATAGCTTGATCTGCCTGCTCAGATATTGGCGGTTTTTGATGGTGGACGAGACCGGAGTAGCGGAGAAAACCACCAGTGTCGGGAGGAACCACAAACCCAGCTCACATACTCTACCGGCCGAAAATCAAACCTGTATCGCATAGGTGAGAGGCGAGCGCTCTCCTACTACACCAGTAAATAATCGTACGTACTGTGAATTTTTTCAGGTGGCCCACTCGACCACACAGGTAGTAAGCGAGTTCCCCTTGAGAGAAACTTTACTTATCAATTGCAGCTTAGCAGGTGATACTTATTAATTTAGACAGATAATTTCACTGAAGCAAGTCGGTCAATTGTCTCGAATTCAAGACCACGCGACATTGTAGTTATACATGGCGAGTTTTAAACTGACCATATATGCACTCATAACCATCCTCATACTTCTTATTTAAAAATATTGGAATACACTCAGCCCCTTCCTCCCACTACCTTTCCACTTCAAAATAACTGACACCACTGTTGTCTAATTATTTTATTCAACTGCTGCCAAGATTTCATCATCGGTAGCAGTATGTACTACATGCAGCAACAAGGCCACGTATGCCTTCGTTTGATCTTCTTTACGCGAATTTCATAAATTAAGCTAAATTTTGAAGTTCATTTGGGTTTTGTACAATAAATAATTTCCCATAGTCTTTTTGTGCGATGCAACGAACCAAAAATTTGAAACAACTATTAAATCTGTCATAAAAAGTACTGTATCTTGTCGACAGCATCTTTAAACTTAAATATCCTATAATACATGTCTCCAAAATACAATTTAATGCAAAAATATTTCGTACAAAATTACTTTAGTGGAGGATTCTAAAGATCACCGCGCGTACTTTTTCTATAACACTAGAAGCTATTCTATGATTTTGGTTGAGAGGCACTAAATAGGCTTAACGACTCAGTAGTAGTTGTCTTCATTAACAGTGTTGGTATTGTACATAAACTAATGCCAGAAGTTGTTTAACTTTTTTCTAAAAAGATGTCTTTCTTCGGATTGAACACTACTAGGAAGTTGTCGCACGAATAATTCATTCCAGACAGTTTCAACGAATTCTACTTGAGTGGAACCAACGACAAGCACCAGCTTTTTCTATTATTCCTGATTTACGAACGAATATGTACAAAATGATACGACTACCGTTTGCAAAGCTTGAAACACCAAGCTATTACGAGTTTTTACAACTGTTGTAAGAGTGGATTTTCTTCGCATGGAAAGAAAGACACATAACTTCGAATTCAACGAAGCTAGTTACTTCAACTGAAATGACAAATCTAAAGAAACTTTTAAGATTGCTCGTAATTTGCAAAAAATACTGTATAGCTCTTATAGTTAAAAAACTAATACTGTCAAAATTTCTGAAAAATCCTTCTGTTCAAAATACGCTGAAGAAGAAGCAAAATTTTCAAGTTTCAATAAATAAGTAGGTAAAAATCAAAATACCAATAGCTGTTGATGAAAAAATTAACGCAAGAAAACTCGTAGGCGTTTACAGTATAACAACTGAATTAAAAACGAAGTATATATAATTCAAAAATGCAGTTTGGTAGAAATATCAGAAGTTATAGAGTGTGAAGTAGACTAGACTGCCACGTCATGAAAACTGTAATCGTATTTATCACTAGGAATTTGAAAAACTCTCCCTAACTCGCTAACAAACTAGTATATTTAATCTAACGTCACAACTTCGATTCGGCGTCCAAAATCGGAGAAAATGTCACCCCCGCTACCACCAAAAAAGTTAAAAAGCGAATTTCTGTCATCATATTCACTGAAGTAAATACAGTCATCCTTCATAAGGTCTTGTTGAATAACGTCTCTTAGCTGGCGAGATTTCCGTAGGAGATTTTGTAGTTGCATAGACGCCATCTCCGACAGCTTCATTCTGATCTTGTTAAAATCGGATCTCAAGCCTGTCTCGAGAAATCTGCAACGCAAAGGAAAAAAATATTGTTAACGAGTCAGTCGAATTCCTTAGGATTTAATATCTGGCGAGATAAGATTTTGACACGCAAGTTGAGTAACTGCCTTTTACCCGTCCTTACTGACGCGTTTTCGTTAGATTGGAAGCGGCGACGATATGGCTTGGGCTTTCCGTCGCGTAGTAAAGCAAAGACATGCCAAACTACAAACTTAATGTTTTAGTGTGGACAGTCAAAGGGAAAGAAATTCTCGAAAACGCATTAGTGAGGACGTTGCATAGTTTTAACAGATCATTTGGCAATAGGCTTTAACAACTAATATCAAAGCAATTCAGCGAAAAGAATAGTAGAACCGACACTGAAGCGGGTATTGCCAAATTATTCAAAAGCAAAGCTCATAAGTAGCTCTCGTGATAAACTAGAATGATTCTCAACTAAATAATGAAATATCGTTTCCTTTTGGCTCATGTTGGTGGCCGCATTCGGTAGAACTTGTTGAAACAAAATATTTCGCAACGTTAAAATTAATCTCGCAAAAGAGAAGAGAAAGCCAGCGTGTGGTCGGTAATTCCAATGATAATTTTAGTTTCCTAAACTACTCTGCTCATTGTGTTTAACTACTTGGAGGTCGTTTGCGATAATATCTTCTTTTAAACAACGGAAAAAATTAACCACCATACTTTTTTTGGTTCGTAATTTGAAAGCAAATGATAAAATTAAATTGTAAACGATGTGCGTTCACGCAGCCTTCGCACATTGTTTAACACTCAGCCAGTAAAATGGCTTTCAAATTGGTATTTCAATTGGCATCCACGCCATTGTCTGTGATACAAAAAACATTGTGCGTAACATGAATTAGACTAAAAGAGACGATTTCAATGTTTTTTGTGTACCTTTGAACCAAGCTTGAGATGCAATCTGCCGAGTAATGCGCTGACGACAATTCGGAAGATATGCATGATGGCCGCAGAGGACGAATAACATAATCCCCGAGTAGTGAGTGCAACCAACTGGCTTCTTTGAACCAAGATACAACAATCTCTTTCCTTTCAAAGTAAAGTTTAAGCCGGGTAAAATCGTCCAGTTTGCCTCGCTCTAGGAATTCCCTACATGAAACAAAAACAAAACCGAGAATAATTTAGAACGTGCAAGAAATAGGAAATACATAAAACGTTCGTCAACACGACAAACAAAATAGAACACTAAGGTCAGAGTTGATTCTCCCTCGAGAGTTGATTAGCGAGTATTGCCCAGGCGGCGAAATAACCTTCATTCTTCAAGACGTTAACTAAGCAATATCAAATTCAATAATTTACTCATTAATCTATATTGACCGTGCAGAAATGCGTCTTTCTAGGTAAACAGTTAAATTGTTTATCCATACAAATGTATATTGACAGTGATCTGTTTTTCTTAAGTGCCACAAGAGGTTTCAAGAGCTCTATTGTGTTTAGGAATACTTCAAGTATCCAGTCGCCCTTAAATGCAATATCACACGCGTTATTTTGAGACTGCCATGGTCAGCTGGGGCTTCCCGCCATTCGGATTCTGCGCACATCCCTGCCTCTCTATTCTCCTTCGCTGAAACAACTATTCGACACACTTGCAGATATTGCGACAGCTGGTGCGTGGATTGTCAACCTTTTTACTGCCATTACGTTATTTAACACACATATAAATAAGATTGTCCCAAACTATCTCCACAACCAATTGTCTCAGAACCTGTAAATTAACCATTCGTTTTACATGCTTTGTAAAGCAGATTTAGTGTATGCATGTTCAAATTTTGACCAAAATCAAAACCATTGAAGGTTTACGAAATTTTACAGCTTTGATTTACCTGTAGCACTTGTGCCGTCGTACAACAACTGAAGGTCTGTGTTCCTTCCTATATGCGGTACCTTTCCTGTTCTGCCATAACCAGATCTCGTGAAGTCTTTCTATGTACGGCTTTGCTTTGCTCAAAAAGTCATTCACTGTGAGGTCTACCTCTTCAGCCACTGGTGCCAGCTTCAACAAAAATATTAATAATATCTTAATTACTCTGCTCAGTACGTATTGATCTGATGAGAAACCAAAAATTTTATCCATTTTCTTACATCATTACCTCCATTGTGATGAAGCCATCACAATTAAAGTTCGTGAATACGATATCCCAAAAAAGTTATTTCTTAATATGACTGAGAGCCTTATCCTGTACTTTTCTACCATGATAGACGACTTATTAACATTTTCATTCTGAAAGTGAAAAAGGCACGCGATCTAACAAGGATCATAGCGGTCACATTTTGTGTTAAGCTCAAACTAATATTGCTAAAATGTTGAAAACTTGACAAATAACGTGGCTCTCGCTAATTACGTGGGCCAAAGTTATCAAAATTGAAGTGTGCTGAAAATAAAGACAGTCATTGTTTCTTAATTTCCAACAAAACTTTGCTTAGTATCCATCAGAACTGTTGAGGCAAGTATAAAGTAATGATTTCACAACACTCTTTTCAAAGTGAGAGATCGGCATTTAATACAGGAGTCAATAATTTCTTACAAGGCTGCCAGGTTAAAATATCACTAGAACTTACGCCAACACTTGAGAGTTCCATATTATGCTATCAAACTGATTTCTATAACTGCACATTTAAGCTTTCAACTGTCAATGCCAGTGCACATGACGCAAAAATATCAAGCAAAATATTTCAACCTCAGTCTAAATTCTGCCAAAGATTTGCAATTGGCCAATTACCTCATTATTAACATATTCCAAGCAATCTCTATAGTCCTGTGCAACCATTTCACCCTGCCTTGGAAGCCAAAGCTTTATACTCTTTGCATCCAGCCAATTCTTGAAATATCCACAGAATTCTGCATACGCTTTGACAGTTTGAAAACCTCCTTTTAAATGGCCATCGATGTACATTGCAGTTATCTGAGAAAAAATGAAGGAACTCATTCAAACAAACTGTATCTGATTTTAAAAAAGAAAAGAAACTTTCTAGTTGCTTCATATTGTCCTTCCTAATAGGCAAAAACTACAGACTATAAGGGCAGGAGGGAGGGTTGAAATGTTCCCCCTATTTGTCATTCCACTGGGGAGTGCCCCCTATTTGCCATTCCAATGGGGACAGGGGGTTTGAATTGAACAATTAAAACTTTGATGTTGAAAACTTGTTCCTGTTTTAACATTGAACATTAAGTTGAATTTCATCTTCCCCAATAAAAACTCAAAAGCTCCACAAGTATTGAGGCAAAATTGAACTTCACTTTCATTGTTAAAATAATAGCAAGTAAGTATCGGATGACAGTATAAAATCAATTCTTAGATTAAAAGGATTTGGAAAAATAAATCACTGATCTCTTGTTGTCATCTGGCAGGAGGTCTGGTCACACTTGTGGTTAACCCTTTCGTAGCCAGGCAGATTAAATAAGTACTAATAAAAAAGTTCTACACATTGATCAGAAAAAAAGACCAGCAACCAAGGCTGTACTGTACAACAACCATGCATTGTCTAGCTTCTGCTTTGGTCTTATGACCAGTTGCTGCCTGAACTTTTTATTAAACAACAGAGCAGCTGCACTGCTTAGTGCAATTTATAGATAAAGGCATCTAAATTCTATGTGAATAGCTAAAAGCGCTTTCGGAAAGTGTATTCAAAAGTTCCAATAAACAGCTTATCCCCTCCTTGTCAGGCTCCCTAAGGACTCTGGCTTCTGCCACTCACAGCTTTGTCCCTCAAAGAAATTACAAGGTTTGTCTTCCAGCACCACAGATATACTCCATGTCCCTTTACCAGTACTGGCATAATCAGTAAACTAACTGAGCACATTGAAGTCACCAAAATTTGAGTGTTAAAATTGTGTTATGTAGGAAGTCTTAAAAGCTGTAAAGCACTTCTTTTCACCTTGAATTAAAAAGTTTTCTCCTTAAGACAATGAAATTAAGAAGCCTTAAGCCCCTCCCTTACCTGGTGTAACATGTAGCTATGAGTTACTTTAGGCATGTGTTCCGTGAGAGCTTTCAATGCTTTGGGGTTGCCGATATCTCTATCTTCTAAGAACTGGTACCATTTCTGCTGCCTTGACGAATGCAAGGAAAGTTGATAGTGCTCCTCTAGTGCTTGTCTGTTTCGTAGGCATCTCTTTAAGACATAGTTCTGCATAGGGAGTATTCCCCCATGTTTCTTAACAAATATTTTGTATAAACTTGTCCATTCATAGTAACTTGATGGAAATATTTCTGCTGGGTCTCGTCTGTGATCTGATGGGCAAAATATGATGTACATAACAAAAGTTAATTAGAAGCTTTGTAGACTGTATGACATAGGTATTTTAGTGATTATCTTCCATTAGTTACCATTTATTATATTATTGTAATTACTACAACTACTCTTTTATCCTGTATTGAGGTTTTTTGGTAAGTTGAAGACAACCATTACTAAAAATAATTATGAATACTACCTTCATTAGCAATATTGCCATTTTTGATAAAAATAAATCTTGTTTAATTGAAGTTAACTTACTTTCTTCGGATTCATGGTAATGTTTCTCCAGCTCATTGTCAGTTAAACCCCATATTGATTTAGCTTGACTTGCGGTTAAGTGACCAACACTCTGTGATGGTGGACTCGGATTTAACAAATACCAAACAATTACAGAGGTCTTGAGTTGACTAACTGGTCTGAAGAAATTGTGATCATTCTTTAACACTTCAGCTTTGTAGAACATTTCATACATATAAAGATAATTATGCTCCTGCCATCTGGTTTCCAAACAGAAATCAACCTGCCAAAAAAAATTTTAAGTTATAAAACTAAAATAAATATTCTAAAAGTATTGAAAACCAAACAGATAGCTGGTAATTTAACTTACAACATGCATGAAGATGGGGAGGGGGATTGCCCTGTTAACTTCACTTTTTCCTTTAGTGCAAACCCAAATGTTCACTAATTAAACTAGCTGTCCAAATTAACAATTATAATGCAAATTATGCTGTATCAGCATAACTTTTGCAAACTCTGCCTCAATTTAGTTTGCAATGGCAAAGTGTACAACCTTAAATTTTGAAGAACATATAAAAAATGAGAGTATGATCTGCAGAATGTCCTCATTAAAATTTATTTTTAGGATACAAAATAAAATATATAAGGCTCCTTTTTGTTTACTGGTAATACATTTTCAGACATTTAATAACAAATATTAGTTTTGCATTTTCTTTAGCCTTTGAAATTAACAAATGATTAAAGCCACAAACCATATTAATTTGTCAAAGATGCAGACACATGCAGTAGGAGATAATTTATGAATAAAATACTGAACAATAATGCATTTTGGCTGCACCTCTTAAAAGCCAAAACAAAACAAATTATTTCTCTCCAACATGTTAACTCAATGCTTATTTTCTTGCTGCACAGCTAAAAGATTCTCCTTTCTAACTTTCTCAGATGCCAAAAAAAGCCAAGAATGTCCAATCTGCACTAAGTTACAGAAGCTTTTTCCAAAAAACATAAAGCTGAAAAAGTTCTGCGTTTTAAAACAAAGGATTTTAAGTCTTAAATATAGAACACATGCAAAGACGTAGAAGTGAGAATATAATTATTATATGTACCCCTGGTCTTGATCATGAACGAAAAACGTTTGCTGAGAAATGCACCAGATATCAAGAAGCTATTTCTGATTTTGTTGACAAAAATTCAAGACAAAAAAAGTAGAAAGATTCGAGTTAATTTTTCTCACCTGAGCAGGATGTCGGTTAACTAATTTGATAAAAGGTCTATCAAAATTCATTAACTGCTCACCAGGTAAGAAAATAAAGATCTGATCTGAGACGCGGAGATGTAGTGAAAGCGAAATTAACAAAAACAGAAATACAATAGTTGCGCCATTTATGACCTCAGCCTAACACTTACCCCATCACCACACTAAATGTATAAATTTATACTTTCATTAACAAGCCATTAGAGGTTAAGTAATTTGGAACCGTGGTATCCAGAAAAAGCTATGACATATGCCAAAATATTTCCTCAACTCTACGATTATTCAGACAAAGAAAAAAAATGAAATTTCTATCTATAGGTTATACAACAAATGTTTAAACTTTATATTGCCAAGAGGAAACTATTTATTCTAAGTCCATAGGTTTGCAACGAAGGCAATTCAAGGTGCGATAAAGCCAAGAAAATTGCAATTTATTTCAAATGTTAAACATGAAACAGCTGTCCGTGACCGAATGGTAACAACACACGAACGTATTCGCTGCTTTGCTGTCAAGATATTTATCGCCAAATTTGCTTTGCAAAGAAGAAAGAATATTTATTCATTGTGAGGACAAATGGTTGTTGAAAAAAGCCCGTATATTCGGCGCTTGGCTTCGTTTTTTTAAATCAACAAAATGTTTACAAAGCCTGAAAGACGAAACGAACATGGCATGACAGCCAGGGTGACCAAAGCGATCGCACGCAGGCGGGTCCGCTTGGAAAAATTGGCTACAATATTTTGACGGACGTACTGAAGTGCTTTCGTGATACGACATCTTAAAACAAAAAGCTAGCTCTTGCAGTATTCATTCAATACTAGATCTATTCAACGCGAACCATTTGGAACCGAAAACGATCCCTTCATTTCCATTTCAATAAGCCCCAATATATATCCATGCTCCTTGGCACGCCGGCCTGACGAACGCGGATGTATTTCAAAATAACTCGAAATGTAACCGACAATACACACGGTTTTGCGTCAGTTCTATACCATTGCAAAAACTCAAATGAAAAAGGAATATATTTTGATAAAAATTCGTGCCTTTGGCAGTAAAATAAAGGCGTGAGAGATTGGGTTTTCTGACTATATTTCCTATCTTGAATAATAAATTACGACTTGCTAATGAACAGTTGTTCTCCAACGCACATATGCTCCGAGTTTCATGAAAAGAAGTTCCCAGCCAACATGCAAACTCTCGCTCGCAAATGCATAAACGCAGTTTAAGCGCATTTTCATATCTTCTGATTATCGATAGGAGCTGAATTGAGACTCGATTAAAACAGCGAAGAAACTTGCGAGACAAACCGCATGGCTCGACAGATCGGAAATGGAAAAACTCCCCTGTTTCTTTTAAAGTTTTCGAACAGAAATACCTTTTTAAGACCATAAAGCGACAGTTGAACGACTAAACGATTCATTAACACAGCATACCTGTCCTCATATTTGACTCGAACTTTGAATAACCTTCGTAAGTGAAACAGAACTCAAACCTACCCTGCAACGATGACGCCATATCAAGTTGGACAGGCAAAGACGGTAAAAAAGCCGGCAGGTTTTGCTCAACTTGATAAGAGTTTTACAGTCCAAGTATTCCAGTATTAAAACGAGAACCTCCTCGCTGAGATGAGTCAACAAAGATGGCGGCAAAATTACTCTCGATTCCATTTCTTCGGGCTGAAATATTCTTGTGTTTGCGGAGAGACTATGTATCAAGGGTGGAACATTTCGACCCGTAACTTTCGTCGTACACCTATCGAAAACAAACTTCTTTTGCTTTGGTGGCCCAAAATTCGAGTCCAACATGTCCTACTCGATCCTCTTCCCAGCCCAAACTGAATGAAAAGGTCGCTCAAAATGGCTCCCGTCGGCATAAACACTAAAGATAAATACACTGTGATAAAGAGAAGTTCTCTTCTAATGACACAATATCCCTAAGAACGAAGCTTTGTTGTTTTTATACTAATTTCACACGTGCATTTCCCGTTCAGCTATTGCGCATGCGCTGTGTGCTAATGACCCGCTCTTCGCCAATCCGCGTCCGCGGCGCGTGTTTAGAATTCTTTTCTCGTGGGTTGCTTTGCAATATATACTAATTACACTCGTACCTTCATGATTTGAAAAGCGAAGTGAATTTAGCAGGTAGGGTTCGTGCTCGCTCAGAAATTCGTCTCTTGATAATGTGGTTGTCACTCTTACACCCATCAACGAACTTTCTATTACTAAATGAGATAAATATGGCCAAGAAAACATGTCAGTTTGGACAGCAACTGCTGTAATACGATCCTTCTATAATTTATTTAATTCTTGCGAGAATTGTTTTCAAATCGAATCGTATTCAAGCGCCTTTTCTTTTCGAAACGGCTCCTTTGATGGTTTTACGGCCGAGAGGCCATGAAGAGCTCCCCGCTGGGGAATGATATTTGTTTTCTACACGGATCTGAAGATAGATCCAATGTCACATGTACAGTTTCATGTTGTTTAAAGAAGGATTTTGACGAAGCATTCGTCCCGCGAGTTGACCTCTCTTGTGCAAACGTGGGTTTGGTTGTGTTGATGCGATTGCATTACTTGTCTTTGGCTGTGGAGCAGTCGTGAGGAATCGAGTCTTATCTCTATTTAATCTGCCTTTATTAAAGTATGCGTGGCTGAAAAACGAAGCTTAAGGAAGCGAGTACCTAAGGGCTAGAGAAGTTCAAATTTAATGGAGACATAAATCCTATCATTTTTCGAGGCGGAAAGCTTTCACGGCTTTTGGGCGGCCACTCTCAAGAGCGACCACAGCGGAACTGCGCATATCAACTCGGGAGTTTTATATAAGCAATGATTCATAAATATAAAACACAATATTGCCACCAAGCCACCGGCTCTTTCACATCAGTTCTGTCTATTGTGCCACCAAGCCTTTCCATATCTTCTGTTCTCTTGTTTGCTTCAGTTCTGTTCCGGTTACTTTTTATATCGCCAAAAATGCAGATATTTCTGTTTAAATGAAGCATGTTGTTTCTACTTTAGTATATAGAAGTGCCGTTTGTTATGAAATTGACAACGAGTCATCGTCGAAATCCACAATTTTCAACAAATTTGGCGAATCTTTCATACTGTTTTGACAATTTTTTTGCTGTTAAGCTTTCACCAATCAGAAAGTTAGCTCAGGGCATTGTTTCTGGGGGCTTTGTTCTACCAATAAATGAAAAGTGAAATTTTAATTACTTCCTTAAATGCTGTCATCTCGTCTCTGTGAAAAGGATCCTTCAAATCGCTGCTAAAAGAAAAACTGCTCTTCTATTTGTTTAGGGATTGGTTGGAACAATTCGAGCCAAAAATTGAAAAAAGCCCCCCAAACCGCAGAAAAACCACATAAATCGTATGACTATTGCTGAAATGCATAGCGAAAAGTGGGCTTACTACTTAACATGCCAGCTGTGTGTTCAGTTCTTTGTTGCCAAGTACCTCAATTCTGCTTTTAGCTATAGCAGGAAATCATTTGCAAATATTAAACATGTTCTAGCTGTTGCGTTGAAAGGGAACAATGGCGTTATCGCTTAAATGCTATCGCTTTGTTGCCATGTAAACCTAATCCTGAATCTGTTTGGCTGGAATCTTTGAAGGCTCTTATGTAAGCAGGTAATATTGCCAATAGTCCGAGCGTCAGCTTGATAAAACAAAATGATTCTTGATTGTTAAGCAATTCCATGGTATCAGCGGGTGACGCAAAATTTTCACACAAAGGCGAAACTTCTTTCTGTTGTCTCTTTTTTGGCAGCTTTCACTCAGCGGAGTAAATACGGTAGGATAATTGCCTTTTCTCGCCCCCGGGGACGCACGTTCTATTAATATTTAACATACGTTTTGTGACGTTATAGATAAATGCGTAATTATCGTGAACTGGTGCTCTCAGAATATTGCCACCAACAAATTATTTTCTATTGAAAGAGCTTAAAAAACCAAAACTAAGCACAGAGCCAGACAGTGAACTGTCAAAATTACCTGCTTGTTCGACAGTCGATATATTATTTTCATATTTATTTTCAGTTTGTGGAACAAAGGCCGCACAACGCGCTAAGATGAAAAGATTCTTAAATAACGTTTGCGGAACAGATTTGGGCCCAAGAACGGCTTATTTCTTGAGTTTCATCTGGTATAGCGGGCATTTCCTTGACGCTCATAACCTATCACGTGAAATTGTCTTATCATTATATACAAAAGAGACAGATTAAAGCTATTACTGAACTAACTGATAGAAGTCTGCCATTGGCCCAATCTTTTCAAAACCGATTCTGTTGTAAACGTCACCCATTCATTAGACACTAAGACTAAACGAAAGACACCCTTTTAAGAACATCATAGGATATTTCAATAACCAAAAAGGATGCTGATAGAGAGAAAATACAACAATTATTTTTGGACATTTTGAAAAAACTAGTTGCTCAATTATTTATGGAACAAAAAGCGCGGTTTTAAAGTAACGATTTATTCAGGATGTAACAGAACAAAGTAACTGTTTAAGGGTTATGTTTCTGCGCCCTAATTTGAAGTCACAGAAAAAGTTTTGAGTTTGAAAAAGAGGGTCAGTGTACGAAGAAAAACATAAAACACTATTTTAATATTACTAATTTGAAATGATGTGTTTGTTGAACATATTTAAAGAGGTTTTAAGCCGATTGCCATGCTATAAATGCCGAACGTATATTATCGGCATACCGCTTTGACAACTGAAAAAGGAGTTATCGTAAGAGCCAAAGTGGTGCCTAATTTAAGAGTTCGGACTATGGTTAATTTTTTCACGAGTTTGAATAGTTTTGTGGTTGTCTTATTCAATCTCGCAATTTTTTCTAGATGTGTTCTTGAGTTATTCTTGTTTGCACCAGTAAAGTTTTAAGTACTCTTACTCATACCAGCCTGCTCCCAAATATATACCATAAACTGTGACGTCACTTCAAAACTTACACCGTTTGCCAGGACAATAACTTCTTAACGTTGCAAGCTTTGGCAAATTTTGTTTTCCTGTTTACTAGCGTGTTGTTTGTTTTTTACAATAAGCAAAAACAATGTTATGACGTTATCGCGCACAGATTTTGCTGTTACGTTGTGCTGTTTTTTGATAATATGAACATAATTACTCTTATTATCAAAGCTGATGACAACGTGGTAAAATTGAAAAGTGTTTTAACAAGAAGTCTGTTTTTGCAGTGGCGTTGGTAATAATTCCCGTTTTAAGCGAATGATTTTGTGAAGTGTTTTTGAAGCTATAAATCTCTTTACAAGCATAATGTGAACAGGTAAATTACTCGATGGTCAGTTCAATATGGCTGATAATTGACTGACCACACAGGAAATGATGCCGGGCATATATTGTCAAGTATATTGTTTTCGAAAGGTTTTGGTTATAATATGATTAGGGGGCTATTTGTCAACTGCCTCCATTATTACTGCTGTTTACACGATGACGTATACGCTCTTGTGAAGTAAGCTGAAAAGTTTTCAATTATACCTGGAAGCCCCTTCAATTCATAACCACTTGACACAAGGATGAAAAATATCAAAAGCAATAAATCATTCATCCAACGCGACACGTTAATCATAAAAATCTTTCTAGAACATTCCTGAATCCCATAACTAACATTTTAAGGGACTGGGGCAAACTGAGTACGCCGGGTATATAGAGAAATGATATGATTTGTTTGTTCTCAGGAAAACATGTCTGACTTTTTTTTTTTTTTGCATTTTTCCGGCATGCACGAGGGGTTCTTATCCGGAGAATTAGTATCAAAGGCTGTCATATCGGTTACTAGGTCGGCCGAGAGCACGTAAAACAGTGCGAAAGGAAGGGCCGGCGGAGGCATCTGAATTAACAAACCACGGAACTGAATGTCGACTGCAGCAATTGTATCTCAGAAATGTGTTAAGAAGCTTAAGCTGTTGATGAGCTTTCGTTTGCATTGGTTAACACATTACTGGCGATTATTTAGGCTAGGAAAATGTTCCTGATATTGATTAGTAACATGGATTGAAACTCCTTCACTGTCTTTGTCAATGCGATACTCTTAATGCTATTTCAGCAATGAAAAATCATTAATCTGCTTATGTTAAAGATGAAAATGCCGGCTGGGGTTGTGGACAGATAGTTAAAGTACGTCGGTAGCTTTAAGAAATCTTTTGGAACACTTTCAATTATATCCTTTCGGAACATGATATTATCTGAGGTGCATTGTTTGATTTCGGTGCATCAAAAGGCGATGGCTTGGACCGCAACACTGCCAGAACGGAACAAGATTTTCTAACCATTCTCTAAAGCCGCTTGTCATAATAACCAAGCGTTTAAAAACTTCCGTCACTCAGAATAAGCAACAAGAAATGTTTATTGTACTCATTTTTGGGTTTTCAGCCACCAGGTCGAAAATTGAGACAAGCAAGAAAGTTCTAAACCAGAAACAGTATTTTTAAGTAGAGTAAGGGTTAACTTTGAACCCGTAGTGAAAGAAATAGATAAAAATAGATGCAAAATATGCAACCTGTAAAAAACCAAAAGCAAGCCAATCCACCAAAAGGTAAAAAGGGTGTGATCTGCCCACACTGGTGTTCTTATGTCTCACAATCATGCAGTATGGAGGTATTGCATTGTGTGACTACACGTGTTTCGAAAATGGTAAAAACTACAGAGTGAATAATTATGCTTAACATTGAAACGTATTCTGATTTAGTTATCGCTTGCAGCAGGTCAGTGTACCGTGTGACGTTTAGAATGGTTTCCAGTCTTGTTGGAGAACCGGGTATCCAGAATATTTCTTGTGGTCGAGTGAGTAACGAATAAATTACTCTGGTTTGGGTCTTAAGGCGTCTATCGTCCGCGTCCCTCTGTACGTCCTCGGTCGGCACTTTGCAAGCCTAAAAAATACTTATTCTCAATTCCTTTTAAACTCAAGAACATAGCAATCTTGTTTATAGGTTTTGTTTCACGTCTAAAGCAGTTCTACTCTTGACAGCGTATGTAAATATGTCAGTACATGTCAAAGACCGTTACCGTTAAAATGATTGATCTCTTAAACAAACCCCATACAGTTGGCACGTCGCCTTCGGCACTCAGCCGCGCGATTTTCTTATCATTAGTCCTAGCTAACCTTGATATTCAAGGTACGATTAAAATGGTCGAACTGATAGGTTATTCACGTGACCTCTGCGAATCGAAAATCGATCGATTATCTTTAATTCATCTTACAGTAACCAGGGTAAAATACATGATAAACGTATAAAAACGAAGATGAACATTTCAGGAACGAAAAGACTCGGGTTTTAACTTGCAAAACAGGTCTGACAACTATACTCTTCCTATTAGTTTGAAAAACTCCCGGGTTTTCGGCACAATCAATATTAAAACGTGATCAAAATTTTTGATGATAAATTTTAAAAATAAATATTTTAATTTATGGTACGTGTCATGTCGAAGCCAAGATGAATTGGAGCAGGGTAGTATCAGTCATTTATCAGTTTGCAGTTTATGCAAAACAAAATAGGGAAAAATTCGTTGATTTTTTTTCATGCATAGAAATAGCTATTGCCGGAGAACTGAACTGAAACAAAAATACATTTTTGGATGGGCATAAAACAGTTTCAACCCACAAACACAATCATTCTCGCTCAATTGTATATATTTGCCTTCGGCTGCTTTTACTACAGCACAATCTTCAGACGGTTAGCTGCGCGAAATGTATTTTTCAACTAATTAAAAACATTACAACTCCTTTAACATACGCTTAAATATAGAACAAATTTTGTATGGTGCAGTAAAGTCATATTCTACGCCCAAGCAGTTTAACTAATGCAACGGCTGCGGGGATGTTCGAAGTTCTAATTTGTGTCTTTCCAGCGACTTTTTTTTTGAGGACTATTAATAGTATTATATTCGTTGGTTCTAATTTTATTTTAGTTTATTTTCGTACATCCATAAATTGCTATCCTTAAAGCAGGTTATATATTTAAAATTCTATTAAAGAGCTTCATATAGAAGTAAACTTTATGTACCATGTCGTTTATTATACGAATGCATAAACTCAAACGTTCTTTATACTCAGTTTTAGCTCTGTCAAATTTTCCTCTATTGATACACCCGTCAACTTATAAAGCTCAACCCTTTTTGACTTTGACAGAGCAGTGACAGAACATATGTTTGTGGCTGTTACGGACTCTACTTGAAGGTTTGACAAATTTGCGCGCACTATCTGGTGTCAAACACATGTATGATTTTAAATGTTCCTGCAGTCGGCTGTAGTCGGCTGTAGTCGGCTGTCATTAAGCTATGAAAAAGTTAGAAAGTGCTTCCTACGTTGCGGTAGAGTCTCTCCTTGCTGTTAATTGTCAAAATTATTTTGGCAAACCTCAAGAAAGAATATCTGTTACACCAAACAACGTTTATGTACATGCATGTCGCCTAAAATGTTGCCGGCCAAATTTGTCGGCCGTTAAGAAAGAGCTATTTATATATCTAACCGCACTGCACGAAAATACCACAGATTTCAAAGAAGACTATATATTCCTGTGAATCAAATCATGGACTAATCAAAAGATTAAGACTAACACTTTGGTATCTAAAAGATATATGATTTTTTCTGGGCTTGTTCTTCAAGAAAAATATGCTTGCAAGTCGGCTCTTGCGTGCGGTTTGCGGTTTGTTTTGTGGGCCTGATTCTGTGGCCATGCATTAAGTTGCATTTGTTTGCTAAGGTAGCTACACATGCACAGTGAATAGAAATCATCGTAAACCTTCTGGTTTGATGCTCTTTCGAACGTTAAAGGTTATTAATGATAATCTTTGACAAAGGGAAGTCGCACATATCGGTAAAATCGATAGTTTGCTAATAATATCTAATAGACTTTAAAAAAAAGAGAATTTTTCCTTCATAACTTTGCGCATTTGCTACGTGTTTGGTTAAAACATTTTTTCTTTAGGCCAGTAGAGAATGAAATTATTAGAATACTGTCTATAATACGCGATCTTTTGAGACATTTATTTTCATTTTATTGACTTTTATAATATTAAGCAAGAAACAAAAGTAACGAACCTAAATTGCCATCCTCAGAGACCCAGGATCAGAGTCAACTTGTTGGGCGAACATAAACAAAATAAAGGTCGTAAATAAATTAACAACCCGAAAAACGGCCTAGTAGTCCCAGGCTCTACCGGTTTTCATTCCCAAAATACCTTGCGTGACCAAGTAACACGTGCGATCGAACATGCCGTCTCGTCACATCTAGTTGTACGGTAAGTACTTTTGTTTTGTACGTTTTGGCTTTGTATAAAGTGGGTTTGAAAATCTTTAAGATTACGTTCTAAACTGGGTAGATTGTTATGAAAGGCTGAGAAAGTACAATTTTGGATATGAATCTTACGCAGAACTCCTTAATCTGACTAAAACTATGTGGAGAGAAGTAGTTCGAGCGAATTTGATCGAAGTCCAGATACTAATTAGGATTATTGCCATCATTTTAGGTAGTATTCAATGTAAATAGATCTAAATCACACAATCTTTGAAGATTTGATAATGAAAATTTGCTTGGAAGCTTTGGTTTCATCAAATTATTAAACTGACCATGACTAGAAATAATATTTACTGCCATAATATGGCAGTTCTTTAAATAACAGTTTTCTTGAAGTACGCTCATTTCTGTTTTGCTTTTATTTAACGGCTGTATTTCTTGATATGCACAAAAGGGTTTTCATTTTAACTGTTATCTGTTATCGGTCTATTGTTCTTTGTTAACATTTTGCTATTTTTAGAACAGAAAATGTTGACGATTGTGTTCTAGCTGGCTATGGTTTACAGATTATAAAGTATAAGTGTGTTAGAATGATGTGCAAGAAATGAAGTAAACTGGAAGACTTTCTGCCATTTAATTTCTAATACTGTGCATACATATAGAAACACTGTTTTAAAGATGTTACTTGGATCATCCCGTGACATATCTATTAGAGTTAGAACTGATGTTTTTTACATCGATTTATCAGATATAAATATCGATAATCATGGCTGACGTTTCTTAAAGGGGGGAGGGGGTTCGCGGAGAAACGTCAGATTGACGTTTCGCGTGGAACAAATCGATATGTGCGACTTCCCTAATATTTTGGACACTTTACGTGTGACATGTGTATGGACGACTGAGCTAAACTATATACCGCAGTCTAAAATAACGTTCAAAACTAATGTCGAAAAGCACAAGAGCTGGTAATATATGTCATCCAGGTACATTTAAACTTAATTTACCTCCAGTGAGATAACTATACCAGAGTGTTGGCCAGGGAGTAACAAAAAGAAGATGGAAGAAGGGGGATGGGGTGGGGGGGGGTGCGTTGCATGTTAAGACCGACAGTTCTCTATAAGTATTGAAGTAAGGGGAGGAAAGAGGGAGGGGGAAGGGTAAGCAACAATTTATACCCCTGGATACCGGCCTGGTGATGTACTCATCTCGCCACATGCCTTGCGCAGGGCTTCCGTTAACTAACTAACCGTGGTTAAGTTCCAAACTGTGGACATGTACGAAAGTGCATAGGTGCTATAAAAGAGATGACGAATGTGTGGGATACAATTGAGAAGCGCCCGTTTAAGCCACGCCCTGCTTAGGCTTCCGCATGCCGCATGGAGTCAGGAGACATTTAGGAACAATATTACTTTGCTTTAACGAGCGCAGTGGAAACTCTAAGCTATATTTCCCCCTGTTTTATTTTATGCAGTTTTACAAGGTTTGATTTGACTACCATTTCACATTCCTCAGTTTTTTTCTCATTGTCAGTCATCTTCGTCACGTATATTTTGAACAGAAAACGAACTTATCAAAATAAAGACAAACGTAGTCTCCACGAAAAATCAGAAGTATAAAGACAAAGTTTCGATCATCCGGCTTCATGTGTTAAAGAACTTTGCAAAAAATGTGTAAAACGTGGTAGCAACGATAAAAATATCGACAGATGTGTAGAATTCATATCACTTTTACTCACAGATTTAAAGCCTGATTTGAATTTCAACACTGAAATAATAAGAGGCAAAAATTGAAATCAATCAGAAAACAGTGTAAAAATTATTAAAAGAGCACAAAGCATCTTCCATATATAAAGTTCTGCGGAGGAAGAGACAGTGAGACCTTGCGTGCGATGCACGTACATTTCAAAAAGTGTATGGCTGGAGGACAGCGGGAAATAGTCAGACTTCGCGCGCGAAAGGTGTACCTTGTCCATTAGCAAAGTGTATGGCGGGTGATGACTAGACTGTATGTTTAAGCACGTGTGCACGCCAACATTTTGTCAACCCATGCCCTTTTAGGTACACTAAAATTAAAACCTTATTCTACAAAGACAAAGGGAGAATGAATACCTTTTATGTGTGTTAACATGTACTAAATGAAGTAACTGTTTCCTGTTTATTGTGTAACTTCCGGTACAAGCTTACGCAGTCCGATGCAGCCGGATGGGCGTCGTCGTGACGCAATAACCTACTGCAAACAAAGATGGCGGATAGCGATGGACCTCAAAACATCAAGAATTTTTATAACGCATTATCTCCAGAGGAAACTTTTTCACTTATTTTTAACCTTAGTGAGCCTGCTGTTTTTCATGGCTACATCTCAGAATGGAAATGCAGACGATGGACTCCAGAAGTCTTAAGCAGAGAGCTTGCTCATCTTTCGACACGTTTTCGATTTTGCCCACGTTCGGACTCTCCTGGTAACTTACCAGTAATGGAGACCGACTGTGAATTTGAGGAAGGAACTTTTCATGAGTTTTATTCCTGGTCGAAAGGAGATGAAAAAGGTGCGGGAAAGCTAGCACGTTTTGCAAGGTGAGTTTTATAAATTGGCACGCACTTGTGTCTTGAGGGACACGTACTGTTGTTAATTTTGTCTAGTTTGATATATTAAAAGTTTTCAAGACCATGTAAAAAATATAGCTTTTGTAAGGGCTGTCGAAGGGGAAGCCATTGGAAATCATTCGCAGATCAGTGCAAATGTGCCGTCAATCATTTCGAATGAATGATAAATATTGTGTTCGTCTTGTGGGGCTTATGACCCTTTTTCCAGATTTCACTTATTTGGGAACCGTATAAATTTATGCTTGTCAGTTTTAGACCAATATACACTTGAGAAGGTCAAGGTAAGAAAACAAGCCGATAATGGCTATAAAACTTGACAATATATAGGCACTAAAGGTTTTTGACGGAAGATATATTGGAAACGTTTCTTTATCTTCTAATTTACAAAGACTGGTAATTGTCTTAAAAAGGGAGTGGGGCAATGCAAATAGCTTGTACGTGTTCAAGAGAAGAATAGAACATACTGGAGTTGATATATTTGACTCAAATGCCTCGTTTAAGTCTAACGAGGCCCCATTCAATCTTTGATTTTGCTTGTTTTCATGGTTGTGATTATCACATGAGAACATATAAGACAGAATACCACTAGCTGCACCTATGTTTGACATGTGCAACCTTTGAAAGCAAAACCATGGGTTTAAATTAGTGTTTCATTTGATTGGGAACGAGGCGTTTTGTTCAGACATGTCAACTGCAACATCTGCCATTTAATGCATGGCTACTGATACTATTTTATGCGGATGTTGTTCATTTTTGACCAATCTAATAATGTTAAAACCAAGATGTATTATATATTACCTAATGTTTGATCTTAACTCAGTCAGGTGGGGGTACTGATAGTTGAGCTTTTGAGCATGTGTGGTACTGCCTGAATGTTAAAAACTATATAGTTTTTGAAAGGTGTAATATAAATCCAATATAATGCATGCAGTATCTGGCAGGGACTCGTGAGTAAAGGGAAGTTAATATTTAGGATTTAATTAAGCCACGAGGCAAACCTTCACATGGTTCCAATATAAATTAGGAAAAAAATATTACTGCTGAATATTGAATTAGTGAAATGCATTTATATATAACCAATAAAACAACTTTTCATTTCTTTGTACAAAAAAAACTGCTTTAGTGCATATTGAATTTTTTTCTTTAATTATAAATGAAGTTCTGTAGAACTTTTGCTTTGCAATATTTTTTTCATGTTTATATCTTTCTTTTGTCAGTCAATGTTTTTTTTAATTCATACATCCCAAATAACATTGCAACCTTTTTGTAGGGGTAGCTATAGTGTTATATGGGTTTTGCCATAAAACAGTTTAAACATTAATGAAAAGACACAAAACGACTAGCTTTGTCTTAGTGTTTAACTTATAAACATGGTTTTTGGGGTTATGTTGATTGGTTTTATAGCATTTTGGGCTGTTAGAGTTCTATTTTTATGTTCAAGTTTATTCAAACCTATTTTTTTACTATGATTGCTTCAAGGCTTAAATTTAATAGAAGATTGGCCTCAAGATCATCTTACTGTCTTCTCTTGGCACAAACTAATTATGGGAAGTTAAAATAAAAAAAATATTCTCTTCAAAGGTGCTTCCAATTGGAATGGCATCCTAAAGAGTCAGCCGAGTGCTTCTCTAGCTTAGTGAAAGCATGCCCAACTTCCCAAGTGCATCCATAACATGATAGACACATGTTAACCATGAACTATTTCTTTTAGAACACTTGGGTGATTAAAAGGGCAAGAAAATGTGAAGCTCATATTGCTCTATATAGTCCAGATGCGCGGCTAGCCATGAGTCTATTACATATATGAATGCATGCTCAATTCCTACAAAAAGTGCACCTTGATATAAAAAATTGCTATTGTATACGTTCTAATATATTTATGTAAATAGTGATTGTGTGTATTTTGATTGAATTGTGTGTATTTTAATTGAATCTTTCTTAGAACAAGCTACTGGTGCTATGCTGACTACAAATACATGTCTGAACTTTTTAAGAACTTTCCCGACCTTTTGATGGCTGTTGATTGGAGTGTATTTGGTTTTGAGGGGCGAGATGGAAGACAGTCGACCATTTGGATTGGCAGTGATGGTGCATCAACACCATGTCATATGGACACATATGGCTGCAACCTTGTTGCTCAGATATATGGAAAAAAGAAATGGATCCTATTTCCTCCCAATGAACTAAGCAAGCTGTACCCTACCAGAATACCATACGAAGAGTCTAGTGTTTTCAGTCAAGTTAATGTCACAAACCCTGATCTAAGCACTTATCCAGAGTTTTTAAGAGCTGAGAAATATGAAGTAAGTATAAATATTAAGAAAACAATGCAATGTCTTATGATTTGATTGTCTTTTGATTTCAGGCATATCTAGGTAAATGCAGTGTTCGACCAATTTTAGTTGCTAGTTATCATCAGGAATTGTTCTAAACTAGTAGGTAATGGCATTTTACTTGTCTGTGGATCATGCAGGCAGCCTGTCTCTTTTGATGTTGTTGGGGGTGTAGCCTGATCTGAATGGACTGACTCAGCATACTTAACAGTATTGATCACAATGGCTGTTTTTCACTCCTTGCCAGTCTTGTCATACTAAAGACCTTGAGCAACAGACATCTTGTTGCCGCCGAGGCCAATCTGAAATCAAATATCAGTATACAGAGGTGACCCATACTTGCACATGTCATGTGGTCATGGTGATTGCCATGGAGGTGAAAAGTGCCTTGGCGACCTCCATGACGATAACCACAACCACATGACGGTTGCAGGTTTGCCTCAACTTCTGATATTTGATTTCTGGTCAGCTTCGGTGGCAACACGGACGTCTGTTGCTTAAGGTATCTAATGACTGGTGTTTAGGTTGTGTTCAGGTTGCATGCATTCTTGTAGCAGTCTTTTCCTTTTGCCAATGTAAACTTTATTGCAGTCACTGCAGGGGATCTTACAGACTGCTCCATCTGTCTTTTTGGGTATAACCCTATCTTTTGGTGGTCTAGGACTTGAATATTGTTCATATATGTTATGGTCTTGAAGGCAACAGTGTAGCATATGTAAAACTCCATCTTAGGTAGAGCAGTACTGCAAGGGAACAAAAATTCTGTCTGTGTGGTCAGTTTGGTCTTGGTGAACTTCTGCAAAACCATTAGAAATGAGAGTGATGTAAGATGTTTGCTTGCTTTGGCATTTGATCTGGTGATAATTCCCGTTGGCTCTATCAAGTAAACAATTTCAAAACTGCTTCATGCTTATGATCTGTGGAAGTTATAAGCCAGGTATTGGTCTGCATGGGTTGTTGTGCTCCCTGTGTTTACTAGTGTATCCAGGAAGGCTATCTTGTCCTTATTAAATTCTGAGACCATGTTTCTTTGTTGTTTTTGCAGTCCAGGAGCATTGAGGAGGATTGTTCAGCAAAACTTTTATTGAAGGATTTTTTTTTGTTCTAAAACGGTGTAGACTTAAACATTAGCTTGTCAAGCTGTGGTAAAGAAAATAAAATAAACAGCTACATTGATGTTGTATGCTTCACTACAGAGTGAAAAAGACAAGTGACAGTTGAATGAAGACATAAGTAGATATACTATTTAAATAGCACAGTACAAAGCATTGACGATGATGACGAAGATAGTGTTAATGTAGATGATATTGATAGTGATGATGATGACAGAAATAAGATTTGTGACTGTATGATCTGTACATAATGTAGGTAGTACTCCACCCGGGGGAGGTGCTGTTTGTTCCAAAGCATTGGTGGCACTTTGTTGAGAGCCTGGAACCATCTATCAGCATCAACTCTTGGATTGAACTGGTTTGTTGAGATAAAGAGTTGTTTATATTATTTATTTATTTGCATTTGATAGTTGTTTATTTGATATAAAGTGCATTATTAGTAAGATTATCTTTACACTTGTAATGATGTAATGTCAAACAGTATGAGATGAAGAAAAAAGCTATAAAAATTATTTCTATTATGCAAATATTTGATGAAGAAATATTGATAGACACTCAAGACATTACAAGACCATGTGCAGTTCCCCCCAGCTTCTGTAAAAAGTAAATTTTGAGTCAGAGAATCTTTGGTTGCTCCTGTAAAGAGCACTAGTCCATTTGTTGTTCTTCCTAATTAATTGACAAGTATAATATTCTTCCAGAGGTAAAGAACGATGCCTATTCTGATATCTTTTAGGGTCATCACTGAAGTGAGATATCACATATGTAATTTCAACTTTAACTTTCGCTCTTGACTGCGTAAGCAAACTTATTACAAAAACAGTTCAAGTGCTCGCTTCCCCACATCCTACATCACATGTTACCTTCATTAACTGCTGACAAGTTGACAAGGCCCACTCTCAATGACCTGAAACATGCCTATTCAAACAATAATTTCTCTGAAAATTGGTGCAACTTAAGAAAAAAGATTAACATGATCTTGGTTTTATGCCAAAAAAGGGGCAACTTTGTAACCAAAGCACACCACTAACTTTTGTGTCCAACATAAGTATCCAATCCTGTTTGCCAATCTTATGTAAAAAATTGTATTTCCTCTGTGTAGTTACACAAAGTAATACTGTTTTTGATGCAGGCAAGTGATAGTTTGGATAGAGTACAAGAAGCTGTGACAAGAATTTTGGTATGGTTGCATTCTGTTAATCAATTTCTGATAGATATTGGTAATTGTTACACATACAGTTTGCCTACCGACATAAATTTGGACATCATCCAGCATTGAAGCTACTTTCTTCTTTCCCAGTGACTGAATGTTTCAGCACTGACATTACTTTATTTTTCTTTAGGTTTGTAGTCTGAAATCTGCTGATGGTTCTCAAGTATCGACATGGCTAAATCCAACTGAGGTGATATAAGAAAGACCTTCAGATTCGACGAGGACGAGTTTTTCCACTTCATCATTAACTACATGTTTGAAAAAATCATGCCATCTCCTTGTGTTTCCAAAATCCTCGTGTTCACGAGATTTTCATGAAAACTCTGCATGTGGACTAAGAGATTTTGGCAACACAAAATGGTGCGATTTCTTTGCACGCGCAGTATGAAGAATGGGAAAAGCTTATATTTGTACTCATTGTCAGATGTAAATCTCTCTGATATACTTATATTGAATCAATTTTTGTTTGCTTTTGAACAAACTCCCATAAACTTTAGTCAACTTTTCATCCGTCCATACTGAAGTAGATAAAACTTGAAAAATTAGATGTATATCCACCATTGCATGGTTATTAATGTTGACTATTTTTTTATTCTAGGAAGCTGGAAACTTTCAGCAAAACTTAGAATACTTGAAAAATGCTGTTAGTGAAGTACACAAGTCTTCAGTTTTGGAGGATTCAGTGAAAGAAAATAATATTCCCATCAAAAAATGTGGCTTGATTAAAGACAACAAAGAAACCAAGTTTGAAGTGGCTAATGTTACAGACATATTAGTGAACTGTTTGACACTACCTCCAGTTGTGGAAATGATTTCAGATCAACTTATCAAACAATGTGCAAGAAAATGCAAGAACACTGAAGCAAGTAGTAATGATACCACCTGTTCAGATCACGAACTGTTACAGCAATACAATCTACCTGTAATCAATGCAAACTCAGAAACAGCTTCATCATTAAAAAGAAAATTCCCAAATGAAGATAGTTGACAAGTTAAAACAAAATCCTTTTGCTGAATAAAGTTATTGTCTGTCTAGTTTCTTGATGCTTAGTTGCTAGACCTTAAGTATGTCATGTAGTTTGTATAAATAGTTGTAACTGAGAGGAATGCAAGTTGTATAGGCAGTCACACCATTTTAAGAATTAAAAATGCATGTGTCCAAAGGTGTGATTACTTTCTAATATAAAAACATGACAAAGTTACAGAGCAAGAATTATGTTGTTGAAGCAAATAGCTGATTAGTTATGAAATTGTTTATTTTCTATATTTTATAGAAAATAAAGTGTACTCGTGGTCTGCTCAGAGATAAAATTGTGTGAAATTTTAGTTCACCAAAGAAGTGCTTAAAATTTAAGAGCAGCTGCCAAATTTGTCTTGCCCCCTCTGAATGAACTTAACATTTTGCAAGTGTTTTTATCACTGAAGAAAGTGAGTTTGGTATTTCTTTTACAAGAGGAAGTATGCAAATACATGCTATTCATGTTCAGAGTACATCACCACAGCCAATCAGAATGTGGATTATATTACCTGCTTTATTATAATATTTATTATTAAATCAAGACACTGAAAACACGTGAGAGCCACAAAACAAAGTTGTTTATTCTTCAGTAATAAAGCACAAACTTAAGTTATCTTCCTGGACCAAAATTTGCTGTGACTGGAACTCTATACAAAACTATCACTAACATTTTAAGTTAAAATGCTACAACATGGTTTTGAAGGGTTGAAAGCAGACTTGTTGCTGAATAGCGACAGATATTGACAGATTTATTAAGCAATCACAAAAAATGCTTGTTATTATACTTTGCTGATGCACTTGCAGGACTTTCATGAATTTAAAACTATTACTCTATTAGGTTTTTAAGGAAACCCATCATCATCTTCCTCTGCCATTTCTTTGGCCAGTTCTAAATCTTGTTTTTCCCTTTCTCGTTGTTCCTGTAAAAAGGAAAATCGATTTCAATAACAAAAATTAATAGTGATAAAACAATATACCAAGTCCAAAAGAATAAAAACATAGCAGCAACTGCAGATGTAAAAATACAAAGTTAATGTATGCTATCAATATTAATTTGAGAAGAGCTTCAAAATGAATCGGCAGTTTATATTGTGTGTCACAATAAAATCAACAATCAAAATAATCACTAATAAACTTTTTCTCTTAAACAATTATAGCAATGTACAGCATTAAAGACTTCAAAGGTATCTTCAGTTAACCTTGGGTAGGTGGTATGCAGTACATGGGCCTTGCAGTTAATTTTTTTCCTTGAAGAACTTTTTTTATTGGTATTATTCACATAGAGTTACATGTTGAAAATTATACGACCATTACATTACAGTTCAGCAATTACAAAATATAGCACCAAATTACGATATCATTTTATTTATACATATTTAGATATGTGCGTTAAGTGTTCACGGTCTAAGGATTGTTACATATGGACCATTTTAAATGGAAATTCTCTTCATTGCTGTTTTTTTGGATGTATTTCTCAATTTCATATATGTATTTGACTTTGGTTTAAAGGCATTGTATATTGGAATTGTTTCTTGCAGTTTTGATTTGTAGATAAACTGTTTTCCCAGAATAATAATATGATTGACAATAGTGGGACAATCTTTTCCAGTATCTCCTATAAATACTCTTTTTAAAGATAATGATTCTTTGTAACGTCTTTTTGATAATAGAAGTTTGTAACTCTGTTCCAAAAAAGCTTAGAAAACATGCATTCCAAAAACAAGTTCTCAACCGTCCCTAGTTCTTCATTACAAAATAGTGCATAGTTCAGAGTGTACTATACCGATTCTTTTTAGAAAAGACCTTGTATATATACATCGATTAATAAATCTGTATTGAAAATCACAACTTTTGATGTCCATAGAAACCTTAAATGGTAATAGAAACACTTTCTATTTCAGTATCGCTTATGTTAAATTCATCTTTGAGCTTTGAAATAGTAGATCTTGTTTTCGACTTTCTGCGTACAAATTCCTGGTAGATTTTTTTTATTCTTACAGAGAAAGTCCAAAGATACTTTTTCCTGATTCACATCTACTTCGAGCTCGTACTCAGAAAAATTTTCTTTAGCAAGGTGTATAGGTTCCTTGTATTTAGATTTTGTTGCACTCATCACTCCCCTCCAAGTCATATAGATACTAAAGTCAATTCCCTTTACAATCAATTCTTCGAAAGGCACAGGTTTGTTGTCACTGGTAAATAAATCTTTGATATATACAATACCAATATTATATAACTTGCTACAAAAAATTGATTTACTATCAATTAGCAAGTTTTTGTTGTTCCACATAAACAATTCACTATCTTTATCAGCTAGTTTGAATTTGGACCAAAACAACATAATCTCTTGATAAAATTCTGGTAAAGCGTGCTGGAGGAGTCTTGTATCATAATTACAGTGGAAAATGAGATTGTCCCCCATGGGAGCAAGCAAAGATGATAGATATTCTTTCCAAAAAGGACTTGGAAAGGTGCTGCAGTGTCGGAGACAGAAAAATATCTTTGGATCTATTTTATCTTTTGAGCTTTTATCATACACCTGACATCTATCATGCACAGACCCCCATTGGCTTTTTCAGATATTAGCATATAATCCTTTTTATTTTGGGTTTCTTTGATTTCCAAATGAAATTATAGACTATTGATTCAATCTCTTGAATTACCCAGTTTGGGACTGGTAATATGTCCGGTCAGTGTCAGATTTCTTTGATGCCAAATGTTGAGTGTTGCTTTAACCTTTTTAATAATAGGTTTGAAGTTTTCTTTATTTTATCATCCCGATTATAAGAAAAATAAACGCCAAGGGCTTTAATAGGTTTATTTGGCCACAAAAAGCCAAAAGGGCCTTGCAGTTAAATGGATTTATAACGTGCATACAAAAACTTTGAGTGACATGTCTACTGAAACTGTTTCTGATTGGCTTACACTTTTTCTTTTGTTTACGCACTACAGTAAAAACCTGCAATTAAGAACCTACATTTTCGGGAGGTAACCTAAACAGGATAATCTTATGTTAATGATAGTCAACACAATTTTAGGCTGCTTAGGTTCTTAAAATAGGATCTCAATTCTGGAGTGGAGAAAAGCAAATAAAACAAGATGGTTATTGGGCTATTTTCTACCCCCCCCCAAAAAAAAACCCCATTAATTTTTAAGAATATCAATAAAAACAATCACATGAGTAGTATAGTCTGCCTAAAGTACAAACACTAAATTTGTAAAACAGCTATTACTATGTTTTTTTTATTTGAAATAATTTCATTTTTATGTACAGTAATAAGAATCTTTTTTTTTATTAAACCTGATTCTTGCACTGCAGCTTAATGTTCAACTTTATGATTTTAGAAAATAGGAACCTGTTTTCAATTTTTAGGCAAGTAGGTTCTCGTTTATAGGGGGCATAAAATCCAAATTTTAGGCTAACAGGTTCTTTACTATCAGGTTCTTAGTTGCAGGTTTTTACTCTATTTACCTTGAACCCACTGCAATACCTTTACCCTCAGTAAAAACTACAGTCAGCTAAAATGATAAAAGCTGCATACACAAAGCTGAACATTTATTCAAATCCTGCATGAAAATAAAATATTCCATTGATCATCACTAGGATTCATATGTACAGTTAATAAATGGGTAAACATGAAATAAACTGAGTGAATTTTATTTTAATTAGTAAAGTCTTGCTAATGCAAGAGAAAAAGTTTAATCCCATAACTTGGCACCAAGATATCTTATTTTTGATAATGGCATCAAGAGGATGCCGAAAAAGATTATTTTAGAAAAAAATTGTTTAAAAGGTTTTTAATTTTAAAATTATGCTACTGTATTTGCTTGTGTATAAGTCAATCCTCTTTTTTCGGCCCAAAATTGACACTTTTTATAAGATTGTAATTTTATTCTTTGCCTGTGTATAGGTTGAAGTCAGTATTTTAGGCTGATTTTCGGTCACAAAACCTCAACTTATTCTCAAGCAAATATGGTAATCAAATTTGTGACCACTGCGTTTTACAATAAAATTCTAAATACCTCCAATGATTCCAAATTCTTGTTGTATGATTTTGGAGGGAATCGCATTGCCTACAAGTTAAATGTGAAGTATATAATTAAACACTAAACACATCAATTTTTTACCAAATTTGGAGATCTGCTTAACTTTACAGTTGTAGCACTAGCTAACATTTTCACTGAAAGAAACATTGGTGTATATTGTAGCAATGCAAAAACATTTTCCAGCAAATATTTGCAAGTGTCACCTTAAATGAATGCTGCTCTTAAAGCTAAACCTTATTGACAGTGTTTAATTTAAACAACTTCTCTGCTCTTAAACTGATAATTTAGAGAATTTCAATGTATTTTATTGTTTGCAGCCTTACACTTACAAACTTGTAAAAACAATTTATAGATAATGCATAAATATAAAAATAAAACAAAACATAATATGAACAAAGTTGCTACCCTAAACCTGATATTTCAAGTTTGCTCAGGTCTGGACTGACAGACTTCAAAATAGTGAAAGTTGGTAATTATTAAATATTAAGTTAACTTTGAGAAACTCACTTTGACTGACTGGTTGTAGATATCAAGACAGAAGCTTATTCTCTGGTGAAAAGCTGTTTGTGGTTCATTGGTGGAGTAAATATCAATGTTTTCCTGAAAATAACATACTTTGTTAAAGTACTAATTACAGGCTCATGGTTTATGTCATGAAAGTAAGTTGCTGTTGGTTATCTTCTCTAGTGTCTGTCAACATACAAACAAATCAACATATTTTGTGACAAACAAGTATAAAGACAACAATTACCAGAGAAAATGACATAAAACAACACAAAACTTCAGCAGTGAATTTCCTTTTTAATGAACACAGCCACTGACAGGATCCTGCACAATGTTGTTTCAAATTGGAGTCTGGTTGAATTGCTAAATCCAAGCTGATGGAGCAAGGTGTTTTTAGATGCTTGTGATATATATGGCTTTGAATGATCCTTCCATTACCTTGCCTATGCAAGGTAACTGAAGGAATATGAATATGCAGAATTGGCCTTTCAGCAAGCAAGCACCATTGACACTCTGCTTCCGCCCCCCCTCCCCCCAATCACTATGATGCTGCCAGCCCTGTGTAGTTAGTGCAGTAATAACAACTTATATACAAATTCTATGGCCTTAAATGTAAATAAATCTGATTCCTTTTTTTGTCTGAAGTTTTTATCATGTAAAAATAAAGATGATTCATACATAATCTGAGAAATGGGAGGGGAGTAGCCCCCTCCTCTTCTTCCCCTCATTCACGACTCGGCCTTGCCCAGATAATACCAGCCTACACTTAAATGAAGTTCATTTTTTCCTACGTTGATATAAATGAATAATTTAAAAAAATAAATTTCATTTAATGTGATTAATGTGGCAGTAAAGAATCAATCAAGAGTCTGTTGTTTCAGCTTGGATTCACTTTCATAAACAATGTGAGATGTTAAGAAAGGCGACAAGCTGTATTTAATGTCTGCACATGTTAACAAGAGTGAGAATGTCACATACTAACATTTCACTGGCCTAATGTGCAATTTTCTAGACATGTAAACAAAAATACTATCACATAAGAAAATGAGAATAAAGCAGAAAAAAACTTCAGTATACAATCACCTTTGATTGAACCCATCCTCGATAGTGGTCAATTGTAGCTTCAATTACTCCATCTCTAATGGCCTAATAAACAAATAGTTTTGCTATAAAACCTGGCAAAAGCCACTACTTTACAACGTATCAACAAACCAATAATTAAAAACTCCCCCAAGACAGCAACAAATTTTAAACCCTGTTTAGGAGAGAGATACCCTTCAGAAGGGTCACCCCTACCTAAGTAGTTTTCCCAATTTGTCTAAGTTGAAAAAGAGGGGAGTAATCTTCAGGGTAGGGTTACCCTGCTAGCCCTGCAAATGCTGGAGAAAGGTTATCTGACTAAGGAGGGGCAAGTTTAGTGGTTCAAATATAGAGTGCTGGCTTGCAAACTGAAGTGCAAGATGTTGCTGTTTTCTTTTTTATATCATTAGGTGAAACAGCAGGAAACCAGCACACTGGAAAAAGCCATGGCAAGAAAGCCAATGTAATGAAAATGCTTAATCCGCTGTAAGATTCACTAACTTACATGTTTTACTCTTTTTAGAGAGAATTTATAAATTCATATTTTTGTTTTCAAATGAAAACAGGTAGTTGCATCAGACAAAACATTGCTCAATGGCCGAAACAGAGCTAAAAAAATCTGTCTGAAGATTGTGAAAGTGTGAAACTCTGAGTAACAGAAAATCTATGCATTGTCTTTAAATCTATTTAATATTTACTTATCTTGTTTTTATTTATAATTATTGTTCTTGTTGAGCTGTCATATAACTGACATTAGGGTTTGTTTATCAACAACTAATCTATTATTTGTAGTCCTAGAAATTATTAATAAGTTCTTTCCACCTTGGCAACAATGAACTCAGCATCTTTAGGACTGTCAAGCTGAAGCTTCAGGGCAATGTCTTCGAGAGAGATGCGCGAGTATGACAAATTGATCATCCTTACTCCTGTCTTAATCACATTGTGATGTAATCTATAACCCAAACCAAACAGATATAACTTTGATATGTAGTAGATACTTGTTAGCAGGGCCTGAACCTGTCACCTTACCAAATGAACACTGGTTACTAGATTTTTAAAACTTGTAGCCAGCTGGCTACTATAAGATTGTGTGGAACCTTTGCGACTGATTAACTAAGAGTTATTGATTCTAGTAAAATGATGAACAATATAATGAACAAATGGTGTTTGTCATTAAAGGTTCTTCAAATCCAAAAAGGACAACAACCCCATTTTTCTAGCAGTCATCAGCATTGAGTCGTACAGAACCCACTGCTTTCTTGGGAAAATTAATCTGGGAACAAATGCATTTATTTTTTGTGACACATCAACAGATGCAGAATGATGTAGTACATTGATTACATGTTGAGAATATATGTGGCTACTAAAACTTGTGCTCAGACTATCAATTTTTTGCCTCTGGTTAATAACTGGCTACTTGAAAAATCATTTTTTTACATAATTCCAGATAAACATGGGAAACAAGTACAAACATTTAAAAAATACATTCCATATCTGGTTAATCTTTTTTTTGTTTTTATATTTTATGTAATTTGTTCTCTAAGTTTTTAATACAGAAATCTCATTTCAAACAGCAAACATGCTAATGCTAGCAGTTAGACTGCTGAAAATGTCTGTGTGAAAATCTAAATTATCAGGTTGTTTTGAAAACCTTTTAACAAATCTTCTACTGTCAAGATCATTCAGATTAATTTGTCATTAACAAGTTTTCAAGCAAGATAGCTCACCTGATAATAAGAGTGTATGTTTTCTCAGCAAGAAACTTCTCTTTGAATTTGTCCACAACTTGATTAAAGCTCTTTAAATCACCAGCAAGAACAGCTACAATGCCATCAAAAGATTATAATATTAATTTATAACAATGAATAAAATTTTCTAAAAATAGTAAAAGTTGAGGTAAACAAACATTAAGAATCCAAGAGTTGATGCAACCACATTCAGCCTAGTCGACTGTCATTAGGTTTCAACAACTCCAAATTAACAAAGATCACAAAGATTGCTGTAACCCCAAAAAATAACAATTATACCTCAAGACTATGATAAGTGGATGTTTTGGGTTGTTTAAGTTTGCACTGAAATGTAACAAAGTGTAAACATTTCTGTTTGTTTTCCTGCTTAGCATCTTCTGATCAAAATGTGGCTCCATACTGTGCACTCTGGTTGCAACATTATGAATTCTGCTTACATGGATCTTCTGCTGAATGGTGTTCTCAAACTTGATTAAAACTTTTGTTAAGATTGTGTCCATATCAACAGCTCAAATTTGATAACTCTTTGCAAATATCTAACGTCAGGCAATTTGAGTTTGATCATTGTCATGGTTTGAATTTCCAGTGTACCGCAATTTTGAAACGTGACATGTTTTGGAATCTTGCAGAGCCAGACTGACTCTCATTCATTATTATTGTAATTGTCATTGAGAGTGGAGATTGACAGGTGCTGCTCTTGAAACTTGTCACAATTCAAAATGACAGCATGCAGGGAATTCAGTCCATGGAAATGGCAAAACTAAACTGCTTGGCATCAGTTCTGTGCACAGAATTATCAAAATTAAATAGCTGATATGGACACAGAGTTAACAAAAATTCTATCTAAAGTCAAGAATGTCGTGCAGTCGAGGATCCTTTGACTTGCTTCTAACAATAACGTTTTTAGGATCAAATAATTTCACATATGATTTAGATTACTTCTGCAAAAATTTTTTTTGAAATTTGATCAAATTGTCTTTTACTATAGAGACCCAAATTGCCAAAATTTTCAGATATCTTGGTTCAAGACTATGTAAACTTTCAGGGGACTAGGTTGTGAGGTCATTCTTCATCAAATGAGATCTTTTCAAAACACAATGGGGCAAAATAACTGAGAATTATATGAGGAATTAGAATCTACTTCTGAATCAAAATCTCTGATCCATTCATGTCCATCTTGCTGTGTTTTGATCCAGAGATGTCTGGAAATGACGTCATAACCAAGTCCCCTTAAAATGTAGCTTTAAAATTTAAATTTCAAATGTGTTTAAAAAATTGAGAATACAATCAATTTAAAAAAAAATTCTTAAATGTCCTTAGTTTCTAAACACTTTTAGTGGTTACAAAAATTACTGTTAGTATTATATAAGCACTTTAAAAGAGGGCAAACTGATGAAATTGAGATTTTTTGTATTTACCTTTTGAGTAAAAAACTTTACAAGCTGTAACTACTAATGTTTGTTACATGATAAAAATGCTAAAACAAAATAACTAAATAAAAAGTCAAATTAAATTAAAATAAAACAACTTAGAAGAAGCAAAAGAAAAATAAAGCAAAATAATGAACAAAAAAAATATATTTTTTTTGATACAGCAAGTAATTTGTTGTAGCTGATTATTAAGACCTTGTGTAAGCTTGAAGTAGGGTACCAATGTCTTGCGAAGGAACGGCTGTCTGAATGTTGCTCTGTCTGGTATTTCACCCAGTAATAATTCAACCACAATGGCAAACTTGTGGGCCTGTCATAAAAGTACCAGAACTTTCTTCAATCATTATTGCTACAAGCTTAACAAACATTGACCGTGCTCAGTCCACCGCATAACAACCGACAACTGTCTACATCATTTCCACATCTACTCCTGTCAGTATTTTTGTACTCTCACAATACCTCACTCCTTGTGCATGTGTGCATGAATGTGCTAAAAAAGGGATAACTTGCTAAAATGAAGAAACAACTAATAAACACTTTCCCATATTTATTAAAAACTCAATTCCTTTGTGGTTGAGCCTAACAGATCAAAATGAAGCACTTACTGTTTGCTTGAAGCCAATAGCTGCTGTCTGAGGAGCCTTTCTTATGGCCTGCAATAAATTCTTATGTGCTTCAGAGTACTCCAACTGAATGGCCTTAATAATTCCTGGTGTGCAAAAGTATTTAGAAACAAAAATTAATATTCCTGTATTGGATTGATTTGGTCACATATTGTCGATATCAATATATTATATTTGTTTACAAAACCTATTGGTTGTCATGGTAGTTTTGGGTTTTGAGGAACTGGGCCCATAATAAATTATTATCGCATGTTTCAGCTTGGATTCACTTTCATAAACAATGTGGGATGTTAAGAAAGGCGACAAGCTGTGTTTAATGTCTGCACATGTTACCAAGAGTGAGAATGTTATATGGTAACGTTTCACTGGCCTAATGTGCAAATTTGAATTCAATGAAATATAGGGTTGGGTTAGCTTTCTAAACAAACAATTAAAAATTGAAATTGAGGCTGGAATTGGTGCTACCAAAGACAAATTCCACTAAACTCTTTAAAAAACACTTTAAAAAAACTTCATGGGCACTTTAACTTTGTTGTAAAAGGAAGACTTAAAATTTCAAGTAAAGCCTCAACTTGCTCTTGCTATTTCTTTCATAAGAATCAAGGTTTACAGTTGACTTAAAAAGAGTGAGCAAAAATTTTTTTTTTTTGATGGAGAAGTCATTGTTTGGTAATACAAAATGTTCCTTATGACCCTTAAGGTGTTTAGTCAGTATTTTTCTAAATCTAAGTTCTAAATCACACACTATATATATGAATTACTGACTATACCAAATTTTGCTCCTGTGATCCATGGAAAGAGATAGAGAGAGTGGAGTGATTAGAGATGGGGGAAGGTTTATTGAATTTCTTACTCTGAAAAGGGATTTAATAGAGAGAAGGATTTACAATAATTTAGATCCAATTTAAATTGATAAATAAATCCAACCTGTGTAGTATAGAAACCGTGCCCACTCATTTGTTGATGCTGACTCTGGAAAGGAAGACTTTGAGACTAGTTTGTCTGCCTGCAAAAAAACACCACATATCTGTGAGAAGTTGTGCTCACACTGAAATATATAAGTATAAACATGCTGGAGAGCTGTTTTCCTTAGCTGAAGAGAATTAATATCTTGACGACATTGATAATGGAGATGGCAGTGATGATAACAACTATAGATGATGACATTGATAAAATTGTTGAATGACAAGAAATTGATTCACCTCAAATTTTACAATATAGGTAATTTAAAAAAAGAAAGAAAACTTGTAACCTGGTCTATTTTTGTTTTCAATGATAAGTACTAAATGTACAACACAAGATCACATAACTCCTTGAGCCCAGGGGCCCAACTCAACTATTTTTGAGATGGGGGGGCTTGAGTGAGGTTCAAATTTCGTACCCAAAAAAATCCCTGCCTTAAAAACCAACCACGCAAGAAAATCCCTACCTTTTTTGGCATACCCCAAAAAATCCCTATTGAGATTCATGTTTCAGAACTATTCATGTTTCAGAACATGAATATGAAAGCACCTTCGTGTGACGACAAACTTTTGCTTGAGAGTTGAGGTCATTTAAGTCAAAATTACTTATGTTAAGTACTGCTCCAGATTACGAGATGCAAAAAAATCCCAGCCTACTTTGGCAACCCAAAACAATCCCGGCGTAATTCACAGACCCAAAAAAATCCCTTCAAGCCAAAATTTCAGACCCAAAAAAAT
>JAOBRD020324902.1:0-21358 GCA_027575215.2 Hydrozoanthus sils | reverse complement strand
CTCTGCTTCGTGCCTCGTGCTACGTCATATGCCTCCTGCCACGTCATCATTGCACGCTTCAAGTCTAAAAAATGTAACAGGGACGGCGAGAAAAGGTTCTATTTTCGAAAATTACTATTATTAAAGGGTTCAACTTTCCATCTGGGACTTAAAAAAATAAGCTTGATAGGGATTTTAAAGGTTAGGGCTAATCGGTACTTGAACAAGCAGGCCCTGGTTTATTTAACTGTTATTCGACTTACACACCAGCTAACTTTAGTTCATGTGACCATTATAACTCACAATAACCACACACTTTAGCACATGAAGTTGATGAACAATCTTGTTAACTTTCCTTACTATTGGTTTAGCTAAATCAAAACATCTCCGACGAAAAAGATTAATTTCTCACAAAATCGTAAATTCTACTCATCTCCACTGATTACGTAAGTATTCAAAAAGCCTCTAATGGGAGCCGTTGTGACAGGCAATATTTCATCATCTGATGTTTAACAACAGCTTTTGTCCCCACTCCTCTATCCTCCAGGAGAAACCTCCCCTAAAAATTAGGGCGGGGAAGGGATCAGCAAAAAGAAGGTAAGGCGTGGGATTAGGCGCATAGCTTCGCCAAAATTCCTTGAATAATCTCCACTCCACCAACACCAGGCATTCTTATGAGACATTCAAAAACAGATCAACCCATCACCAGGTAAAAACAGACAGCTACCAGATTTTTATCGCCAAGTACAAGTACTGTTCTGTTACCGAAGCACAGAGGGCAAAGTAGCGCAAACAGAAGAAGCAAAGAGTACTCACGCGGCGAGATGAGAATAGGAGTAAGATCTCTCAGGGAAGGGAAAGCCACTGGAAAAAAGACAGGAAGTAAATCAAGGCGTTCGTGATAGTGGATGGTAGATGGGCGAATTGAAAGAAACAGCGGACAAAAATTAACAAGTGTTAAAATCATTTCCAGCACCTTACGACAGCTGAAAATAAACACGTCTATATTTTGATTTGTTTGTTGAAAGATGAAGTATGGTAATAATTGAGAGGCGTTCTAGTATTCCTTCCCAAAGGTATAATGATATTATGAAAGGAACAAAGTTACGTCTAAAACAGAAACATACCATAATATTAACAAACACAAACAATATACACAAATAAAATGACATACAAACTTAGGTAGACATACAAATACATACATATATACCAACAGCACATAATACAAACATAATACAAACATACAAAATTGCTAACGTATATACATTGACTAATATATGTACGAACGCATTCATACATACATACACATACAAAAATACGTATATACGTAAATTAAAACTTGAATACTTTCAAAAATACAAATGTACATTCGTAAGTAAATACATACAAATATACGAAGATGCATACATACAAACACACACTTACAAAAGTACATATTCATACACTAAATGAACAAACATACACACACATGCATTACCACATCCAACGATGTCTAAAACAGTGTACTCACCTTGGTGTAGGGATTTTGGACTTCACCGGACTCACGCCCTTGCAATAGTTCTCACTTCTTTCTCGAGGGGAAAACTGCGCAAACATTCTTTCTGGAGACTGAGTACGACTACCAGCTTTGGATACCAAAAGTAATTATTGAACATACGGCAGTACTCACCAGTAATTAGTAACAAGCTGACATGTACACTTGAGCTCAAAAATGGTTCTTTATTGTTCAATTCAGAACTAATGTCCTTATGTGTCAAACAAGAAGTGTCTGTCAGTGTCCAAAAAGTAGTGTCTGTTTGTTCAACAAGTAGTGTCTATATGCTTCTTACAAGTGGTATCTGTGTGTGTCCAACAAGTAATATCTTTGTGTCTAACAAGTAGTGGCTTTGTGTAATGAACAAGTAATGTCTGTGTGTATTGAATGTCTGAGTGTATTGAACAAGTAGTATCTGTAAATGCCCAACAAGTATTCTGTGTGTGTCCAACAAGTAGTGTCTGTATGTCCAACAAGCAGTGTCTGTCCAGCAAGTATTGTGTGTGTCCAAAAATTAGTGTCTGTATGTGTCCAAAAATTAGTGTCTGTGAGAGTCCAACAAGACAAGAAATTTAACAATATATTTATATATTAACATAAAAAGCGGAAATCTCGGTAACTGTGACTGATTGATATCTACGTGTATGCATCATCAAACCGACAGTTGGTTAAACGACTAGTTCCAACCATACAAACCGCAAGAATGAAAAGAAATCTCTATCCATTACTCGATGTAGCATGCTCTTTTAAACCACGATTCTATGGTTTATATTCATTTCCTCTAGCTTGAATGATAACGCTAAGGGCCGAAAGCTAAGAGAAATGATAAAAACATAGCAGATGAAAAAAACCTGTCTTAATTCTTGTCAAAGACAATCTTTTCTTTGAAAAACACGGACAAGCACAAAGTCTAGAAGTTACCGCTGTTAACACTAACTGCAGATTCATCCCGCGCAATTCTAGCCTCACTCTGAAGTTGAAGGATATCACTCGTTCTTTCAACAAGGCTTGTAAAAATGAATATGCACTCAATGTAGTCAGCGGCTACTAGTATAAGAACGTACGTTGTGAGCATGTCCCGCGGGATGGGACGTGACTTCTGCCCTGTCTGGTGGCCGGGGCCGTGCGGTTGGCGCTGTGATGGCTAGCGGTCCGGGAGGACTTGGCGCGAGTACTGGCTCGGGACGCAGCCCGCTGGTCGATGTTACTCAGGGAGCGACCCCACGAGGGCATGGGCGCTAGGAATCCGGAACTGGGGGATTTGGGCGCAACTGCGTGCCTCGGCTCTGCTGGCGAGGGTGAAACACAAAACATTTCAGTCTTTGCGTCTTGGGAAAAATATTTAAATGTGGTTCGTATTACTTTGACGTCATGGTTTCTTAAGATTTCTTCCACTCCGCACAGAACTGCCGTTGATGCACTTTTCGAAATGGAATCATTTAACAACAGTTTCACACAAGTACAACAAGGAAAGATTTCAAAGTTGAATGAAATGCACGTTGAAAATCCATATTATCGGTGCATTTTGGCGTTAAAAAGAAAATTAACAAAGGAAAACAAAGCTTCACGCTTGGAAAACGTGAGAAAGTTTATTCTTCAACTCTTGTTGGAATTAATTTACAACTCGCGACGACATAATGAAGTAGGGAGTTGTATTATGGTATAAAGTAACAAACGTCAAAAAGCCTGTTGCAAGGACAAACCAGACAGTTAAGATTTTATGTACAATACTTGGACGGTGTTTGATCGGTCTTTGCAGAAGTGTTTTTGACTTTTTGTTTATCAAACTCCACGGATCACAATCTTCTAATCCAATGCTCTTGCACTAGTATAAGACCTCAAAGTTCATTTAGTCGTATTTACCTCACATGCCATGACACATGAATGAAAGCAAAGGAAGCGAGAAAGCAGAAGAAACCCACCAGGGTCCAGTTGTTCAAAGGCCGATTAGCACTAACCCAGGGTTGATCATTACCAGGGCCCAGTTGTTCAAAGGCTGATTAACACTAGCCCAGGGTAACATTTTAAACCTTCGTTCTTGTTTCCAACCTTACAGAGACTGAATGTGAGCTGTAATTTTGGAAATGACGAGTTTTTTCCCACGGTAATTCTAAACAGTATTTTATACGAGCCATAAACCTACCCTTAAGGAAGAAATTACTGTTTAAGTTTTCGCTTAACCAGCCTTTGAACAACCCAGCCCTTGCATACTAGAGAGTAGCAGCGACACTTTCGACGCCACAAGAAGACTTGTAACCTGAAGTGCACTTACCATCTCTGTGAGACATTCCCGCTGACCCATATGAACTGGAGGCTCCGACTGTTTGCCTTGAAGGACCAGACCGACTATAAACACAAAAATAGCCAAACTCATCAGTTTTATTCAACAGCAAACGAGCCTACGTATCTGGGATCAAAATTTTGTTTAAATTCTCGCGACATCTAGGGTTTGTGTTTTCTGTGTCGAAGATTTAAAACGCAAAATAAAGATGCTCTTTAGGGTTTCGTGCGAGTCGTGAAAGGCGTTGTTTTCGAAAAAGTTGTTTTGATAACCATCTTCAGCTCCCTTTTGCTCTTTAAGTATAGGTAATCGCATGGAGCCGAGTAAAATTAAGGATTAATTTCACGAGTGTTTTCAACTTTGCGACGAGGGCAATTTGGAAAAAGTTGAAAACACAAGTGATATTAATCCTAAATTTTACGAGGAACCAGGCGATTACATGTTTATAACATCGAGGGCAAAATTCTTTAATCTCCGCGGGATCCCACGAGAAAGCGTTGCATAACTTAACTCATTTCTCCAAAATGAAACAAAATCTTTGCAACCTCTGAAAACATTCGGAAATCTTCGGAAGATGTTTGAAATTGTTTTTAAGGCATTTTTATGATTTTTTTTTAAATTCGGAAAATCTTCGGAAGTGTTCGGAAACGTTCGGAAATCTTCGGAAACTTACGGAAATCTCCGGAAAATGTATCTAAGGTATTTTTAAGACTTTTCAAAATTTTCGGAAAATCTTCGGAAATCTACGGAAGTATATCAGCGACCAATCAGCGCTAAGTAATTTTGCCCTGAATTAAGAAAAAATGCCACCGCTGTTATCCAATCAGCTCGAAGTAATTTTGCCCTCTATATTATAAAAAATTTAATAGGTAGATTAAGTAGATGGCCGAAGGCGAAGCGAATATCTCTGGTGAATAATCCCCGAAACGAAGTCGACGGAATTATTCGTTACCCAGGAATTAACTAAGCCTGAGGCGAATAACTTTTAGTAAAAATACTCAGGTGATTACAGAGAGAAATGACCAAGCGAAAAAAGAAAAAAAAATGCATTTGTGTTTTGTGTTTTTTATTTAAAATTCAAATTGCCATGCATCATTGCACAGCAACTAGCAGCGCGCGCAGACCACATGATCAAGTGAAAAAAGCAAAGTGAACACATTTTTAACGGTTTGAGTTCAAAACCAACAGACACAAATGTAGCTATAAAAGATGCAACAAGCTGCCAGTTCAAGGAGAAAAGCCAAACAAATTGTTTTCGTTCACATTGAACGTAAATGAGCCATTCTGGAAACTTCCAGAGGGAAGAACTGCTACCGGATTCAGGCTATTGGAGCTAGTTGACAGCATGAGTTTGCTAAATGGTCGATCGCTTGAAAGAACTGTGGATTCTGTGCTAAAACGCGACGAAGCTACTTTTGTTGTTTGAATTTTTCCTCATTGACAAGCTATTTCGGGTAGAATTTTGGTGTTTTATTGACTTCACTAAATAATTGGTTATCGTAGTGAACATTTCTGTTGTTTTTGAACACAAACCGTCAAAAAAGAGCTCAAAGACTGTTGTTTTTGAACTCAAACGTTCAAAAATGTGTTCACTTGATCATGTGATCTGAGCGCACTGCTAGCTTCTGTGCAATGATGCATGGAAATTTGAATTAAAAACACAAAACACAACTGCGTTTTTCCATTTTTCGCTTGGTAATTTATTGTCCGTAATCACCTGAACAATTTTTGTAAAAACAATTATTCGCCTCAGGCTTAGTGAAAATCTGGGTGACGAATACTCCCGTCGACTTCGTCTCGGGGATTATTTACCAGATATTCACTTCGCCTTTGGCGAATAATTGTTAAATAATCGAGAGAAATCGATCAACCATTTTTAATAAAATATGTTCTCATATGCCCATCGTTAAAGTAGAGAATTACTGCATTTAAAATTTCAATATAAAGGATACACTCATGACCACTTATGCTTGAGGGTGCATACAGTTTATTTTGTCAGTTATAAATCTTCTGAAGAGGACATAATCCGTGTTTGCATTCAAAAAACTTGTTGGACTGTTATGTCCTGGAGTGTTTGCGTGGAATTATAGAAAGTTCATGACTATTAAAGAAAAAAGGCATTAAAAGTGTCTAAGTCATTAAATCAACAATATCTGTACTAGTGTTTTTTAAATACGTTTCTAAAGAATCAATTTATTTATTTTTCTGACTGATGACATCTGAGTTTTTTGTGCTGTACACACACACAGTTATAAGTCATACAAGAATACTGTGATTAGATTTTATAAATTCAAGCAATTGTTACGATGATTTTCCTTGCACTGACAATATACCTATAGGTAACAATTTTAAATTTCTACGTATTGATGTCATCATAGTTTTGTTCATATTGGTTTCCAATGATTGACTACCTCTGTGTCATTTGAAGAAAAGGGGTTGAATTCAAAGTTGGCTTATCATTGGGAAAGTGGAAACGATGGCAATTATTTGCCAAAGATAGGCCATCGATTACCCATAAACATGCGATATAAAATAAAAAATGGACATTTTATGGGATACTTTATTTATGGTCTATCGGTGATAATTTTTTTCCCGTTTTCCCAATGATATGCTTACTTGTGAAACCCCTTTTTTCCTTGTGCATTGTGAGTTATTCTTTGATTAAGAGGCTTAAAACCTGTGCTCAATTGCTAACTGTCTCGGGAACTCTTCAGGCAGAAATCCTGTTAGAAACGTTAAATAAAAAAAGAATCAGACTTGTAATAAGATTAGTATTGTGCAACATCAACCCCAACAGTAATACTCTTGATGAGGCTTGAAATTTTGTAAAACCTGCAAATGCATACACCATAAATTTGCAAACAACTGATCTTCATTTGCATAATATGGAAAGGAAGGTCAATAACAGTTACAGCGAGCTTATTGCAAATGAAGATATTTCAGTTGTTTGCTTATTCATTTTTACCTCATGGATGACGTAAGTCATCGCTGAGGTTTAGGAATGAAGCGATTTAATCAAATTCACATCACTTGCGTTAACTTTTAATCGAGAAATTAATTTATGCATTAAGTTTACAAGCTCATCTCATGAACGAGTGAGAGTTACAGCGATGAGTTTCTCTAGCTACAACTGCAGTCTTTTAACCTTGGTTTACGGTTGTTTTTATATAGCTTTTCGGAAGCGGTTTGCGAAGTTTGCTTTGAATTAATTTTGTTAACGGTGGGAAGTTCGTTTCTGAAGCTGGGAATTTACAAAACAAGGAACCTTACCACTACCAGGGACTGCCACTACATAGCTGCAATATATCCGATCAGCGATTTTGTGCTTGTGGAATGAGAGAATGTAAAGGAGTTTTAAGTAAAGGAACCAACTTCTAGTCTACAGGTGCTCTGAACCAGTTTAACCCGGGTTTAACTTGCAACAGTACTGTCGTCGATCGAGCAGGTATTTAGAACTGATTGATATAATCTATGCACCTATCATCGGCCATCCCCTGGGGGGGACCTCGGGCAAACCTTGTTAAATGTTGGGATTTATGAGGGGGTTTTACAAGGAAAATTCCCTTGGGTCGGGCAAAATGAAGGGGGAATCGTTGAACTCAGAACCACGGGAAATACAGGCAATTCAGATGCAAGTGAAAAAAAAGACACAGTGATTGCAATAATAGGAGGCGTTTGACAATGGTCGGTAAAACGTGGCGGTTTTCCGGCTGTTAATTTCACTTCTTGATCAACAAGCTTACTTGGCCGAGTGAACTTGGATGAGCAACCTGGGGAATAGCTGCAGATTCTGCTGGCTAAATGAGTCTGTGAGCGCGCATATTATTTGCAATCATGGCGGACTCGTGTGTGGGTGGATCAGGTGAGGCAATTTGCATCTCTTTATAATAGTTTTATATCATCTGTTAAATAAATATTCACGAAGGGGATCATGTTTTGACTATATTGTGGTTTTAGACTTGATACCACGTATACGCACAAGCAGCACAGAATCCTGTCCGAAGTGGATAAACCAGGATTAACTTGCCGAACATATTTTGTCAACAAGTACACATCAGTATTACAGACTACATCGTACATGTTCTTGGACACTGAAACAAAACCCAGAGATATGTGTCAGAGTTGTTTTAAGGCACACAGTGTACATAATAAGAATCCTGCACAACATGCTGCAGACGTGGAAATGCCGGGGTCATTTGAAGAAACAAAACAGTCTTTGTCTCACAAGATAGAGTGTGTAAGGGTGGACGGAGCATTTGATGAAGTACCAATCCATGCAGAGGTTCAATTTATGTGGACAGAAAGGCACTAAGGCATGATAACCTATGTACCCTTGTCACGTCTCGCTTTGCAGGAGGTAGCTATGTCAATAAGGTAGAGTTACAAAACGTTTGTTTGGCAGTCGGACACTCAAACTTGTTCATTCCTTCAACGAATCTCGGCTCGAACTATGAAAGCCAGCATAAGCTTGATGAGGAAAAGGTAAAACGAAATCCTGAAGCTGCAACCGATGTCTACATAAGTGCTGTGTTAGGTGCAACATGTGATGGAAAGCCAATAAACTTGGTGAAAGGTGCTCAGGATGACTTCAACAAATTACTTCAGGAACGACGAGAGAGATTGAGAATCTTTTTAAGAGGAACTACAGAGAAGAAGAACGAGCTCAAAGCAGAACAGCCAGAAGAGTGTTCCTATTTTAGCAAGGTGTGGAGCTTTCGAACCAAGCACATGGCCCCACATTTACCTAGTAACTACATCTTTATTATGCTACTACCATGTTACCAGAAAGTATGTTGTCACAACCAATGTTCTGGTGGACTACCAACAGAGAAGCCACTTTGGTTTGATGGTGGACCCCCAATCACATATGTCCCCCTGCCCATTCCAGATCCAGCTAAGTCTTGGGAAGGAAACTGTGAGACCTGTACTGGATTTTGTGTAGGCCATTACCTACCTCCAAAAGAAGCATGGGTCTTAGCTGAAAGGAGTGAAGTAACGGAGATCTCAAGACCGCCAAGGAAAATTCTGAAATAATTTGCAAAAAAGAATGAAGGCTTCTCCAAGGAAGATGTGATACAGTTAGCACAGAAGCTTCTATTGGGAGAGGATGAAGTGGAAATGTGTTTGGCTAGTATCTGCAAGATTAAAGAAAATGCCCAGAATATCCAGAAGAATGGCGCTGGTAAAGGAAAGAGGAGAACAAGTAGGAGGAAGAAGATTGATGGAAGGGGTAAATGCTATGCAAGCAAATTTTGATGTGAATGAAATTTTCTAAGGTTTTAAGGGCCTGGAGCTGTTCTTCTACAGTATATAAAAAGATAATATTGGGTTAAAATGATTGGGAAATCTGAAATATTACACCAAGACGAGGTTGAAAGCCAATCAGTGTTTATTGTTTTGTTATTAGGAGGTCATGCGGAGGAGCAAAGTGAATCTGATGATGAAGGAGAATTATAATGACTGTGTATGCAGCCTTGGGGCAAAAGGTATTGACTGTTTATGTAATATTCTCATGTGCTGTTGCTGTCAAAACTATTAAGATGTACACTGCATTCACTTGAATATTTTAAAACGTAAAGATTTTATTTTGAAAATCTAGTTCTCCTCTTGTTTTAGGTTTATGATTCAACGTGATTGCTGTTCGGTGTGGTATCATGGAAGCTGCAATGGATTGACAGAAGATGATGCTGCTAATCTCAATCTTTGTGCCATTTGTGCTGAAAATGACTGATTTATTAGTGCATGGGTTTATTTTCGCATTGAGAGAAGAATTAATAATTAGTGGTTACTCAATCATTTTCTGTAAATAAACTTACCTTGGGAAGAACACATTCTGACAATAGAGCAAAAATAACCCCAGACATGAACCAGACAAATTTTGTTTTGCTGCAGCCTTGTTCTAAGTTGTTGTTTTCTCTTAGCCTTAGAACTCTGCTGAATCATTGAGCCCTACACTGGGTATTAGTCCATTTGAGTATTAGTTTCGTTTGTTTGACAGAATAAAATTTAATTGTGTTGTTTATATCTGTAGTTTTGGCAAAATGGCTAGAACACTTAAAGTTAGTGAGTTCGGAAATTCCTACAAAAAAACTTGAAAGGAACTGAATTGCTGCCTGAAACAGTAAAGCTGAGAGAGAACACGTTAAAGCCGCGAGTAAAACATTTTGATTGCCCAACAAACATTCAGGGTCAGGGTTCGGTTTTCTTCGAAAAAAACTGAATTAGTCCTAACCAAGGGTTGAATTTTTAACGTAGGTTCTTGTTTCCAACCTTACAGAAACTGATGTGAGATGTAATTTTGGAATTGACAAGTTTTTCAGTGGAAAATCTAATAAATATTTTCGTAAGAACGGTATACCGGTAAACCTTGAAAACTGGCTTAACTCAGGGTTAAACTCAGCCCAACATATTATAATTGTACTGGAATTAAAAATCCAACTAAATGTGAACTCATCAAATTAAAAAATAATCATTTATCAGTAGAATGGTTAAGCTGTGTGAAGCTATACAACTTCAAATGGTTCGTCAACTCGAAAATTGTCTAACAATTTCAGTATGCCTGACCCTGAAAAACGCAAGATGTGCGTGAAGAATCGATCTGTACTCCCAGAAAGACAAAAAGAAGCATCAAATACAACTTTTCTGCGTGTAACTTCATCTTTGATTTCGCCAAGTACGTAATCTAGTGTCTGAAAGAAACAGAAGATAAATCCATTTTAAAGAATAAAGTCTATTTTGCCTTGAAAGATATCGCTGGTGTGCTGTTCGAAAACCTTTTGAACTGGGTTTTTGTTTTCTTCTCTAGTCAATTTTTTTGTTCTTTTGTTGGTAGCTCGTCGAGTTTGGATTCCATCTTGTTTTCAGTTTTGATTTTTCAGAGTATACTAAACGATTATTGTATTAAAAAGAATTTTTGTCCTGACAAACTTCTTTTTCTCAGAACTGACAGAAAACGTTTTTCTCTGGTTACCAGTCAGACGCTCTACCTACTGATCTACTGGAACTCACTCACAAAGGGAACAGTTCACTTAACTTGGTTCTGTAAATTGAGCATTGGGTATATGACCGTATGGTGAATGAGATACTTTAAACTGAGTGGCAGATGAATTCCAGTTCGCGTTGCAAAAAGAACAGTTGATGTTCTACTTTGTCAGATAGTTTTGGAGAAAGGTGGACCTAAATCTACATCCTTGTAACAGGTTGATACACTCCAAAAATACCCACTCCACAAAAATACACAAACCGGTATGTGCAGTGGGGTTATGAAAAGATTTTTGCGGTTGTGAACGCAAATCGGTACAATACACAATAATTTTGTACAATTCAAGTGGCATATATGAAACCACTAGATTCGACCTGCTCCCAACAGATGTGGCTTCAAAACTCAGTTGGTTAGAGCACTACACCGGTATCGGAATCCCGTTGAAGCCTCAAACTCTCTCAAAATCATTTCCAAAATCGCGAAGAACGTATCATAACGTCTGATTGTTGATAATGTCTGACCTTCTGGTTTTTCTTTTGGTTCAAACGCAGCGATAGTCATCACCTACAATGACCCAAACATGTCATAATTTCTCGTCATGTAGTTGGTTGCATTGGTATCAGATATTTCATCAAAAATGGTAGAATCTGGACAGGTTGTTTCACTTTACCGTTCCTGTCCTAGTTGTTTTTTTTAAACTCTTCCATTTAGAAAGGTTAACCCTTTCAGTCACAGTTGTATTGGCAAATTCTCCCATTTAGAGTGGATAACCCTTTCAGTCCTAGTTTTAATGGTAAATTATCCCACCTAGAGTGGTTAACCTTTTCAGTCCCAGTTGCATTGGTAAATCCTCCCATCTAGAGTGGCTAACCTTTTCAGTCCCAGTTGTATTGGTACATTCTTCCACCTAGAGTGGTTATCTCTTTAAGTCCCAGTGGTATTGGTAAATTCTCCCGTCTAGAGGGGTCTACCTTTTCAGTCCCAGCTGTATTGGTAAATTCTCCCACCTAGAGTGGTTATCTCTTTAAGTCCCAGTTGTATTGGTAAATTCTCCCATCTAGAGGGGTCTACCTTTTCAGTCCCAGTTGTATTGGTAAACTCTCCCACCTAGAGTGGTTATCTCTTTAAGTCCCAGTTGTATTGGTAAATTCTCCCATCTAGAGGGGTTTACCTTTTCAGTCCCAGCTGTATTGGTAAATTCTCCCATCTAGAGTGGTCTACCTTTTGAGTCTCAGTTGTATTTGTAAATTCTCCCATCTAGAGAGGTCTACCTTCTCAGTCCTAGTTGTATTGGTAAATTCTCCCATCTAGAGTGGTCTACCCTTTCAGTCCCAGTTGTATAGGTAAATTCTCCCATCTAGAATGGTCTACCTTTTCAGTCCTAGTTGTATTGGTAAATTCTCCCATCTAGAGTGGTTAACCCTTTCAGTTCCAGTTGAATGGTAAATTCTCCCATCTAGAGAGGTTAACCTGTCGTGTGTATACTTTTTAATAATATACAAACCAAAATTACAGAGCAAGTTGTATAAAAAGAAACCGTTTCTATAATGCTTGAGTTCTAGCATGGAGTAAAGTCAAGTCAAGCGTCCACGCTGTGTTTTTGGTAGAACTTGGCCCTAAATCAACGTTATTATTCGAGAATAAAGAAATCGTGCTCATGCTTCGAAACTTTTTTTATTGTGCTACGACGATATGTTTTAAAAAGATGCAGCAAACGCTACAACTATTTTAGTAACATATTTCATTTTCTCTTTCGCCGAATATTCTCAACAACTTTTATAAAGGAGTGGAACTTATACAGAGTTCTTTACATATTTTCGATGATCCACTGATGAAACTTCGCAACCCTGGTGAACACCGTATAAAAATTCTTTGCATTGCATGTTTGGTCTCCCCACCCGACCAGTCCCTGCACTTCCCACTGGCCAGCGGTATTCCTGCACACGAGCGGTCCGCCACTGTCACCAAAGCAGCCGCTAATCTTGGCTTGCTTGGAGTTCCCAGCACATATCATTGTATTGGTTATTCTCCACGGTCGTTTGTCCACCATCACGAGCCCTTTTACTGGGAGGATGTTCAAACGGGCAGCGCAGTCTGTGTTTGTGACGACGGGCATCATGGCTTTCTTAAGGTGAGAGGCCACTTTTCTAACAGACGAGTTGGTGAACCCCCACCCTGACGAGATTCGAATGCGTGAACACGGGTTACTTAATATAAGTTATATATTTGTATAAACCAAAAATGTGCTGTTTAGACACAAAAAGCGAGTCTATTGTACAATGCAATAATAATTTCACAAAACGTTGTAGGTATACCTTAAGGTTTACATTTTTAGCGACTACTTAATTTAGCGATTTTGAATGAGAAACAATTAGCAACAACTAATTTTATATTTAGCAATTTTAAGGATTTTTATTGAACATTTGTCAGATTAAATTACATATTCAGGAACACAACAAAGAGTAGTTGATGTAGATGTCGTGGACACGGCAATCAAGCTTAACATTCATCATGAAATGGATTTCAATGCATTTTAAAATTATTTCTTTATTACGCGAAAGGAGGATGGACAGGGGGTAGAACTATAATTCTAGCGCTAACTAATTTTAGAGAGTACTTATTAAATCTTAGCGAGTTTTTCAAAATCGCTAAAATCGCTAACATCAGTAGAGCCGAGAGCGAGGTCTTTCCGGGAAAATTTTTTCCCCCAGTTCTTTCACTGTACAGCCCGAGCTTCGTTGGCTGCAGAAAAGACCGGAGACAAATTGGTTTACGGGACAAACCGAGCAAGCAAGGTGACTTAGACTTTCATTATATGACTCATCGCTTATAAATTTTCCCGAAATTATTTTGATTTTTGAGGTCCGCTGCAAAGAAAAGAATAAAATGTAAGTTATTGAACTAACTTTGAAACAATCAGAACGCATGAAATTAGTTTATTCACCTTAAGTCAGTGCTGCCGTATAAAAATAGTTAAAACAGGCGTAATCAATTATACAGACTATGCCAGAAAAGTTTTGCAAATGATTGAATACATGGGAAGAAAAACTCACAACAACAGCAGATACTTGGAGCGTAATGGTTAGAGTTAGAAATTTCAGATGTTTCTATTTGAATACATTATATTCTGAGTAGTTACGTTTATCATAAAAAATATAGCTCCAGAGCTTAACTTCTTTATCCATGGTTTAACCATTCTTTCCCACTCAAAATCAGTTGCAATGGAGCGATTCAACTCACCCGTCATGAAGCACTGAGTTCCCGGAGGAGCAACCGTGTCGGGAAGACACACCGTGCTAACCCACGTGTTCAACATGGCGGGTCGCGTGAGCTGCAGGAGAGCCACATCGGAGTCATACGGTGAGAGGACGCTGAATTTCTTGTGCCGTACAATCCTTCTTACACCGATAAACTGGAGTAATTAGGCATTCAAGAGTTAAATTAGTGTTACCATGTTTGTACATTACCCCGGAGTGGTAACTGCCTTATTATATTTTAACTACTTCTGAATTTTAACATAATGTAGCAGGAATTAGAAGCAAACATTGCTGAGGAAAATTAGTTTATTCATTGAAAAAATAAGATTTCTAGATAAACTTGACGCTTTTTAAAGAATAAAAAATAAAAACAGTCCCCGAGTTTTCTCTGAGCTTAACTTGCGTCGCCTGGTTAGCCCAGCTTGATAGTAAGGAGCCAGTTTGCCGTGTGGGAGGCCTGGGTTCGACCAGCCATGCCCGGCCCGGACCTTTACTAAGGGTTTTAAAATAACTGAGTAGAAGGTGCTGCCTTTGCTCTAAAACCTGGTAACGGTTATACCTTCGCGTCTCCTTGGATAAGGTCGTTAAAACGTAGGCCCCGGGTGGCAGACCTCGAAGGGGACCTCAAATCCAATTGTCTGTTCTCTCGTGACTCCTTGAGCCAAAACCTCAAAACACAAAAGCAAAACAAAAACTTCTTTTACGTGAGCAACAAGTGTCGTTACCTGTTCTGTTCCTTCACTCTTAGTACGATTGATATCACCCAACACAAGGCGGTATTTTGATGTATTGTTGATCGATGTACAATGGGCAGCGGTCAGCACCCATTCTGGGTGGAGGAGAACTCCGCCGCACACTAATCCGTAAGGTGAGAGGTAGAGTCCCACCTGCCATGGCCACTCCCCTGGGGCCGCGTTCTCGCCATTTACAATGCGTGATTGCGGATAACATCGATTACCACATAATCCTCGCAACTGCTCAAGACACCCACCTACAAAGAGCAAAATTACTTAAACACCCATCTACAAAGAGCAATATTACAAAGGTACCCATATACTAGAGAGTATAGTATTGCCTTGACACCCACCTTCAAAAAGCGTTCCTGCCAAGACACCCACCTAAAAAGAGGACATTGCTAAGACACCCACTTGTAAAGAGCGATATTGCTAAGGTACCTATATATTAAAGAGTAGTATTGCTAAGGCACCCACCTACAAAGAGCGACACTGCTAAGACACCCACTTAAAAAGACACTCTAGGACACTCATCTACAAAAGATAGTATTGCTCTAATACCCATCCCACAAATAGTGATACAGCTAAGACACCGTAATGATCTGGGCCCGGTTGTACGAAGCCTGGATAAGCTATCTCGCTGGATAAAAGCTAATGGTCGTCACTAATAAATCAAAAATTGTTTGACTCTTTGTTGATTTCTCTATCTCTGGTTCTTAAGTGAGTGGGAGATTCCCTGAAGTAATGGTTTAAATTGCGTCAAATAACATTCATTATAGGTTTACTGCATAAAATAAAAAGCACTTGTCCGGCGGATAGCTTATCCGGGCTTCGTGCAACCGGGCCCTGCATACTGTGCTATTGATCAAGTTGATTGTTCTTTGTTAAGAACATTGCTGTCTTGCACGAAGAACTACACAACTAATTGCTTTTAGTCGAGTTACTGAGTGGGAAACGACCAACGTGGCAACTTGAAACACAAAGAAACCAGAAAATTGTTTCCCTTCAGTTGGTGTCACAAATTTGGGTTCTTTCGGGAGGAGAAAAGGTGCTTGTATGTATGTATGTATGTATGTATGTATGTATGTATGTATGTATGTATGTATGTGTGTATGTATGTATGTGTGTATGTATGTATGTATGTATGTATGTATGTATGTATGTATGTATGTATGTATGTATGTAAGGGTGCGTTCCTGTGGGTGGCATGGCGGCAGATCAGCGAGCAAGGTCGTGGAAGGGTTGAATACAGAAAGGAAATGTAGTGTATGGTTACCCTTCATTTTATTTTATGTATTCGTCCATCGTCTACTTTTATAATTTACTTCTATCGATTCTAAAATTCTTTAGGCAAACCCCATAAAGCTCCGTCAATTTTAAGAGAAAGAGTTTAGGTGAACCAATTTTTATCCTTTATCCGTATAATTGATAAGATGTTTCGTTTTTATCACCAGATTTTTGCTGTTTTCACTTCCCTTGGCTGTTTCAGGAACGCTTCCTTATAGTTTACATAAAGAACCCTAATTTTTTAATTACTAGTTTTGGCAGCTTTGTAAAATGATAAAAACAGAAGTGAGTAAAGACGCTATCATGTTTGATTTTTCTTAGTTCATACGTTTCCAAAGCAATTTAGCCAGCATCCGCTTTTTTGCTCAAAATTTGTCACGATCAATTTTCACAAATATTTTACGCAAACATCGAGAAGAATAGAAACCTCGGCGTTCTTTTAACTCTCCTCGGTAACCATAACAACTCCATTCAAAAGCCATTTACTTTTCGATAATGGGGAACTAAGATAGTTACATTGTTTTTTCAAAAGGGCGGTTAAAAAAAGGTTTTCGAGTCGAACCGCCAAATGAACACCTTATCACACGTGAAATTCCTTATATGCTTCTGCGTATAGGTTTAAGTTTTCAAGTGTTAATCTTAAACCAGTTATAAAATGTTCCACTCTCAGTCAGTTAGTGAGTTCGGAAAACCCTACAAACAAATTGAACGGAATTGCTGCCTGAATCAGTAAAGCTGAGAGATAAAGCATTAAAACCGCAAGTAAAACATTTTGATTGCTCAACAAACATTCAGGGTTAGGGTTTGGCTTTCAAAAGCTGATTATCCCTAACCAAGGGTTGAATTTTTAACCTACGTTCTTGTTTCCAATATAACAGAGACTGATTTGAGATGTAATTTTGGAATTGTCAAGTTTTTCACCGGAAAATCTAATAAATATTTTATAAGCGGTACCGGTAAATCTGAAAACTGGCTTAACTCAGGGTTAAACCTCAGCCCAGCATATTATAATTGTACCAGATTTAAACATGCAACTAAATATGAACTCATCAAGTTAAACAGTAATCATTTATCAGCAGAATGGTTAAATTGTGTGAAGCTATACAATTTCAAATGGTTCATCAACTCGATTATCTAACAATTTGGGTATGGCTGACCCTGAAAAACGCAAGATGTGCGTGATCAAAATATCAATCAATCCAGGAAAAAGGTCTTTTTAGCTTACCAGTTGCAGTATCGATCTGTACTCCCAGAAAGACAAGAAGCAGCAAATACAATTTTTCTGCGTGTAACTTCATCTTTGATTTCGCCAAGTAGATAATCTAGACTGAAAAAAACAGAAGATAAATCCACTTTAAAGAATAAAGTCCGTTTTGCCTTGAAAGATATGGCTGGTGTGCAGTTCGAAAACCTTTTGAACTGGGTTTGTGTTTTAAGTAAAGATTTCTTCTCTACTCAATTTTTTGGTTCTTTTGTTGGTTGCACGTCGAAATGGGATTCCATCTTGTTTTCAGTTTTGATCTTTCAGAGTACACTAAACGATTATTGTATTAAAAAGAATTCTTGTCCTCACAAACTTCTTTTTTTCAGAAGACCTTTTTCTCTGGTTACCGGTCAGACCCTCTACTACTGAGCTACAGGAAGTCGCAAAGGGAACAGGTCACTTAACTTGGTTCTGTAAATTGAACACTTAGTATATGACAGTATATGGTGGATGAAGTACCTTAAAATGAGTGGCAAGATGGATGTCAGTTCGCCTTGCAAAAAGAACAGTTGATATTCTGCTTTGTCAGGTAGTTTTGGAGAAAAGTGGACCTAAACGGGTCCTTGTAACGGGTTGATACACGCCAAAAATACCCATCCACCTAAATACACAAACCTCCACTCGTAACAAGCAAAACGCGCGCACACTAAAACTTAGAAAATCCGACTTCAGCACTCCTTTTGAAACCATACTCCGCCATAGTCGGGTACTGTAGCACGACAAGAGCGCCGTGCTTACCTCGTGCTAGGGTCGAGATATAGCTTAGCATAATTATAGCAAGGCGTTTGAAAAGGGCCTAAAGGACTCTGAACTCCATCCAGTGTACTTGCATCGTTTTTCTATGCATGGTTATCGTAAATACATACCCTTTTAATTAACCCCCTGAAGAAGCAGTTTATACAACCGAGTCGACTAGGATAAGTCAGTTAGTGTCTCTTTAAAGAACACAACACCGCGGCTTCGCCGCGGGGCTCGCTCTAAAACCTATGACTCCGAGTCAAGGAAGCATACACGTTGTCGTGTATACAAAGCTTTTTTTAGAACATTTATTAAATATCTAACAATCTAAAGACGAGAAAGGCTGAGAGATAGCTTAAACAAAGGCAAATTTACTTACTCCTTTTTTGTTCCTCCAACAGCCGGGAACTTTTCTTTATGAGCATAAAAATACCAAAGACTCGCTTTTCAAACCAGGTGAAACCTTTTCGCCACTAACAATACCGTGTTTACCAAGAATATTTTACTTTTAAGCGCGGGTTGTTCTTCCTTGCCTTTTCTCCTTGTTAAGTATAGTGCTTTTGATATTTGTTCTAAAAAAGGGTTCAATTTTAGCCTCACTTATTTTTAATTAGCCTCTTCGATTCTAGTCTTATTTTTAGCAGTCCAAACGACAGATAATTTTCATTTAACAAAACCCGCAATTAGTTCGAAGCAAGAGTGTAACCGATATCATGGTAAATCTACGATTTTTCATGGAAAGATACTGCAATACAACCTACATAAATTTAAGTTAAATTAGGACTAAAAAAGCGTTTCTTTGATTTAGTGTTAACGAACACCTGAACCAATACAAATCCGGAAACACACAACTACAAGTTGTCAAATTTTCTTTCCCAACACGCACGAATCTCCCAAATGATAACCTTTATTAAGAAGCAAACATTGTCACAAATACTACTTTTGCTGCCAGCCTGTTCTGATCGTGATTGAAACAGTTCCGAATCTGACGTGCCGCGATTGGTTTACTCATTTAGCACTAAAGCAACAACAGCATTTTCAGTAATTATAAAATGTTGTGAAAGTCATAATTTCTCAACACCTTTTCGGTTTGAAATTCAATTTTCAGCAGTTGCAACCAAACAGACATAATTGCTCACTTTTAGTTTCGATAGCAAGAGATTTGATATGGTTTTCTCGCAAGCCTTTTAGGCTTTCAGTTTCGGCTAACTTAACATAAAGAACTACCCCTTTTCGCGCTTGGACTGTATGCTCTTAATCCTTTTATTCCCAGCATCCATCTTCTCCCAGATACAAAATAAACATTTGACAATGTTTAATGGCAAAAGAGTTTTCCTGTAACTAAGTGCGCATGCGCACACGCAAGTCTGTTGTTTGGCTGCGTTTCAGCCACGTTCACACGTGGTACTCGTCGTCATGGTGTTTTGAGATTAAAGTTTAACAGCACAACAGGAACTTTAAGTGGATTTAGTGAAGCTAACTGGTTCTGTGGCTTTTCAGTCTTAACTTTCCGGGGCCTCAAAACTCGGTTTTTCTGAGTTGGCGTCTCTTTTTTGTTACTAGGTTCTCCGGCTGGTTTATCAGAAAGCTTTCCGCTTGAAGCTGCCTGAGCCCTGTAACGGTTAGACGACGTTAGCCTGTCTGTAACGCCTCTCTCTGGGTTGGACTTCGCACCGCTTGAGGTGTGTTCATCATCAGCAGACGGGTTGCTAGACGAAGATCCTGCAGCGGTTCCTGTTGTGGATCCCACAGTAGATCCTGTAGTAGATCCCACAGTAGATCCTGCAGTAGATCCTGCAGTAGATCCCACAGTGGATCCTGCAGTAGATCCAACAGTGGGTTCTGAAGTAGATCCTACAATGGATGCCACAGTGGATCCTGCAATGGATTCTATAGTGGATACTGCAGTAGATCCCACAGTGGGTTCTGCAGTAGATCCTACAGAGGATCTTACAGCGGATCCTGCATTAGATCCTACAGTGGCTGCCACTGTAGATCCTGTAATCGAGTCTACAGTGGATCCTACAGTGGATCCTGCAGTAGATCCCACAGTGAGTTCTGCAGTAGATTCTACAGTGGATGCAACAGTGTATTCAGCAGAGGCCACCGAATCCCGGAACTGTTTTTCCATCAAGGCCTTGGACTGCTCTTTGAATGCCTTCTTGAGAAACTTGACTTGTCTATTAACGTCACAATGCAACAACATCTCTTCTACCCCGTCCATTAATGAGAGTATCACTTCAGCGTCTAAAAATAGTAAACGATGCAGAGATATTTAAACGAAACATTTAGCTGAGACTAAAGAATGATCTTTGTATTCTGTGAGTGGGAGGTGTTAAGTGTGAATGAAATCACATCAACAAAATAATCAACACCTTGGGATACTTCCTGATGGCAAACGGGCGGGAGTAACTCCCATTTCCACTGGTGCTTTGTTAATTCTTGTCTTATTTAAAACTATGTTAAATGAATCGCTAGTAATTGAGGCAGGATTTGGGCGTACCCCAAACGTTTCATTGACAACACGATTCCTGGATCACATAACTGGTCTGTTTATGTAAAACTCCTTGTGTGGGTTCATCCCTCTTCCACCATCTGATGGTAGCTTGGAATACTGTAGTGTATTGCAATTACCGTTTTCAGTCCAAGTTTGACATAAAACAACTTAATATAAATAAAAAACAGCGATATAAACCAAGTATTTCAAAGAGTCCTTGCTTGAAAAGGATGTATCCAAGTTTGGTAGCCATCCTAAATCACCGACATCTGGCTGGCCAAAAATTGATTGTAATGATTGAACAGACCAATCAAATGGAAACTGATAAAACTCTTAAAGAATAAGGCATCATACTCTCTGTTAACAATATGCATAAACTTACCCGATCAAGAATTTCAAATTCATTTTATTGAGCACAAATGGTAGAAGTGGCGGTTTTTTGACTTACCCAATGGAGTAATTGGAGGCAGTGGCTGTCCACGTAACAAATTACCAAGGCAATTGTATATCTTCTTATAATCTGGCCCTGTGACACCTGTACTGGCAGTGAATGGTAAATTCAAGCATACATGAGCGAGGTAACAAAAGAAATAGCATGGCTGTTTAGTTTAACAATCAGGAGTAATTGGAGATTAAAGGGTGTTTCGACATGCTGGCCAGGTCAATGAAGAATTGTAGCAGTGACTAGTTTGTCAATGAGTTATTGAAGGGCAGGAAATGGGGGGGGGGGGGGAGGAAGGGGGGGAAATGGGCGGATTCGTTATCTCAATCATTCGCTGACCTGCAACATTTATAAGAAATAAAA